>VZTD01000539.1:685456-877544 GCA_013397725.1 Rhagologus leucostigma
TTTTCGTTTTTTTTTAAAAAAAAGCCCAAATGAAAATTTATGATGAGGGTTTTATTAAAATGTCAGGCATTCCTTTAAAATCAACTCAGGGAAAAAACATACAGTTTCAGAGCTCTCAAAAGAGTGGATAATGCTCACAAACTGGATATTGTTCTTTTCAGGTTATCAGACAGAAATCTATTCTTTCTCTCTGGCAAAGGAATTTAGCATTGAGAGTTCTTGTTAATTGCTATCATCTTTCATTAGGTTTTTTCTGTCAGCATGTGTTGTTCAGCAACTCTATAGACCAACTGTGTTTCTACTCTAAAACACGAAATTGATACAAATGCTGATATTTTTTCAAAATATTTCAGTTTTGGCTCAGAACTTTGGGAGGACAGAGAGGCAAAACAGGTGACTGAGCAGGAAAATGAAGAGATTACATCTGAAATCTCCTAAATGACAATACCAGGCACGTATATTTGCATAATGCAGAGTCTAAGACCTTCCTTTTATGTTGTTGTACAGAATCAGATAAGGAAAGTTACTGTGCAATAGTTGAGATCCAACTATCTTGGGTGCAGACTGAGCCTGGTTAACTCAGGTTTTAAAAAACCATATCTATGCAAGACTAAAAGTAAAATGTTCACTCAGTTTATGGGGTCCTGTCCTGACAGATAAGTAAAAGGTTGCAAATTTGGCAGAGCAAAAACAGAGTTAAATATGGTTGTACATCACTTTCTTCTGGCTGAAGACAACCTACGCTGCTCCCCTTGAGCAGGAAGCCCTGTGTTACTGAAAACACTTTTGATGTATTTCAGGAGCATCTGGTTGCCAGTTACTGGCTGAAGATAATGATCGGTTACATTCTCGCCTATTCCTCTTCCACATCCCTGAAGTTTCTGGTTTGTCCAATTATGAGGCTTTGCCCTGTCCCCCGTGGGCAGAGGATAGAGAAGCAGCCTTTCTACTGGGGAATTAACTTAGGTCACCAGTTTGTCTGGCTGCATCTTGGCTGGATGTAGGTTGTTAAAAAGGAGCAATTCCTTCCACCTTTGCTTTGATTATAGAAATCTCATGTCTGATCACCAAGAATCCTAGTGGGAAAATGTTGTCTTATGTGAGAGGGCAGGGAAAATAAAACTGGGAGAGATAAAGAAATAAAAAATACTAATCAACCAGTAAACATAATTTTGCTTCAAATTTGCAGTGCAGCATACATTTTCCCAAAATTTCCTCTCTTTTTTTCTCTCTCTCCTTTTTTTTTNTTCCTTCAAGTATTTTTGAAGGTAAAGGCAATTTATTTTAATAGGAAACTGTAATTTGTGGAAGGAAACAAGAACAAGTATGGGTTAGAAATAATACAAAGTTCAATAATACAAAGTTCATGCTGTTAACTGCCACCCTATTTACAGACTGAGCTGAGAACTTCTGGCACAGGTTGCTTTCACTTAAATTGAGCATATAATGATAAAATTTAATATCCTAACCCATGGTTTCAAAGAAGCCTTGATGTCAGCAGGTACTAAGAATAATTTGTGCTAGTGATACGCAAAAACTTATGAGTGCCTGGTACCTCTTGGAAACCCGTTTTATTCCCATCACTGGTCTCTTCTAGGAATACGCCTCTCTAGAAACTGTGGGTTATATGTTACCCATGTTTCTGTAAGCATCTCATCTCTGTCTGTGAGCTGCAGCTTTTTGAGCATAATTCCACACTATTTGTGTTGTACAGTGACAGAACTTGTAAACAGCTCTCTGCATCTAATAAATGAGTTAAACTCTTAATGAGTATTGCAGCAATGAATCCATGGAGAAGGAAATGTCTTATTTATATCATTACCAAATTAAGAACATCATCAAAAAAGCAGTTAAGTAAGGTATGTGAAAAATACAATTATTATCATCAATCACTTCCATATGATGGCAAATTATATAGAGCACAGAGAAACCCTTACCTGCCCTAGAGACAAGCCTCACAGAGACAGGTGCTAATAATGAAAGGTATGCCACGATTATTTTCAGGGAAAACAAGATAGGAACTTCTGTGAGAAAATAAGTTTTATGGAAGGATTAGAAGGTGACAAAAGGTGGGTGTGGGGGGCACACAAGTTAGTTCACTGTAGCCTCAAGAAGGGGCATTAGAGAATGTACTAAAGAATGCTGTAACAGGAATGAAGAAAGAGTAAAAAAAATCCAGAAATGAAACTCAAGAGACAGCTTTATTGTATGATTTATAATGAAGTTTTGTGGAACTTCAAACAGGATATGATCTAGAATTTGGTACTGTTAAAAAAAATAAAAGGGAAATTGAGAAAAAGATTCAAGAAGTGATTTGATATGATTGAAGCAGAATAGATGGAGATAATTTAATCAGTGGTGTTTTATACAGACACTTCCAGGAATGGGGAGATGGAGGAACAGAGAAGGCTGGTGAAGAAGGTTTTATTAAGTTATATGAGTCAAGTTGAGAGAAGACAGGATGAGACCACCAAATTTTTATCAGTTGACATTCTGAGGTGACAATGAGAGTCACTCATGCTGGACAAGACAAAATGCTAAAGTTATTCCAGCCAAATTTATTGTAGCTTCCACAAGAGCTTTTTCTTTATTCAGCATCTCATCTGAGGAAAAAGGTTCATTAAATACATTCAGCAATATCTGCACAGCTAATGAAAATGGTGTGTTTTCTAGAAAGGCTTTGTAGGAATATACGTAGCATCAGATAATTCCTTCTCTTGAGAAGGAAGGATTTAGTGAATAGCACGGAGGCAAATCTTGTACAGCAGGTTTAATCTTCCAGGTTTTCATATTTTCTGTCTCTGGCCATAGAGGGTGAGGTTCTTTCTGGTCTGGTTTTTTTTTTGGTTTTGGTTTTTTGGGGGGGGGTAGGGGTTTGGTTGGTTGGTTTGTTGGGGTTTTTCTGGTTTTTTTTGCTTTTTTGTTTTTGGTTTGGCTTGGTTTAGGTTTTTTTCTGTGTTATTCTTGCTGTTGTTTCCTCCTCCTCCCCACAGGGAGTAGGAAAGAAAATAAATGTATACTCGCTTGAGTCAGGTTTTGAGCCAAGTCCTTTCTGACCTTTGTATTCATGGGAGCTACTTATGCTTACAAGGAGGCTGGATATAATGGTCATGGGTTCAGTGAAGAGAGAACTTCATACCACATTATTTTATAATGCGTATTTTCTTTCATAATCACAGTGAAATATTTGAAATAAAAAGGTTGAGCTAGGTCTTATGAGTCATAACCACAGTGCAGAGCAACCTACACATGTGCAGGGCTTGTAGTTTTAAAAGTTATTGCTTCACCTCTAATTTTGAGGTCATATATATGACTTTCCCTTTTCTTTGTTGAAAATGTGCACTTGTGTAATGCAGACGCCTATGCCTGGTGCTTGTGAAAAGTGCCAGAATGGCAGTTCTATAGGGCAAAAGTAGGGCAGTTCTGTGCAGCAAGAACAACTTGGGAAACAACATAAAAGCTTCCCATGGCCTCCCAGTATGTTCCACTTGAAGGCAGACCGAATCTATTAGCTCCAGGGAGAACCTGTAGAGGTCAGAGGGACATTTTGAGGGGCACCCCTCACCTCCCTGCCGGGGCTGTAAGAGTGGCAGCACCAGGTATTGCTGCACTGGACCCTGTTCTGCCTTTGCTGCAGCCCACAGACTTCACCAGCTTGCTGCACGCCTGGCAGAAGCCACAAAACATCCTTACTTTCCTGAGATATTCAACATTTATTCCACAAAATTCTGAAATGGAAATGAGAGCAAGAACAATACTGAAAGGACATCCAAGAAACCAAAACATTTTTGCGACCTTTTTTTTTTCCCTTGTAACTTTTTTTCTGTAGTGCCAAACATGGTGACATTATGTTCACATCAAGCATGTGCTGTAAAATTGCACTTGTCAAGCGTTTAGTTTGGCAGAAATGCAGAGAAGGAGATGCTGAGCCAAGAAATGTTTCTCCTTTTCTCCCTCTTAAAATGGAGAGCTCAAGAACAAATGAGAGTCTGTTCACTGTATTATATTAGTGTGTGCAGGACTGTTAGTTTCTCCAGTACATACTTTCGTTTTCAGATGGTTTTAAGTTAGCAGTGGACATTCAATAGGGCCTGAAATCCCTTAAGAAAAGGGCACTGAAGATATGATACAACTTCTGATAGCACATTACTTTATGGAGCAAGCTTACGTCTTTCTGATTTCTTGACCAGCGTCAGACTGCAAGTTTTTGGGAGCAAAAACAGTCTCTTCATTCTGTTGGAGCACGTGGCGCATTCAAATCCATGAATTAATTCCATCTAAGCCAGAACCAAAAAGACAGGATAGCAATATAACAGTAAGGTTAGAAGCTGTGTAACAAATCACTCGTCATACCATGCAATATTTACATATATCTGAGATAGCTCCTTTCCTCTACTGCTGTTTGCAAACACTTAACCAAATTTTGCATCTCTATGTGATTTGAATGGCTGTTACAACCAAAAAAAAAGGCACATAACATGAACATGTGTTAATCAATGGCTGCAGAGGACAAAAGGAGCAATGGTAAATCATCTCACACTCCTGCAGCCTGAGGAATTGTACCTGCCTCTCAGAGACCCTCAACAGGGCTTGCTGTTGCCAGCCAGATGTGGCCAGGCTGTTTCAGCCATAGAGGAGTTAACACAATCCTAAGCTACATCTTGACTGGACAAATCAGCAAATCCTGACAAGAGAAACTCCCTGAGAAGCTCAAATAAATATAATTTTAATAGTGTTGTGCCTGACAATACCAGCAAACTACAACTCTGAGATAGCTGTGTACTCTGTGGACATGTGTGGTGTAAGGTTTTCATTGCAAGTAGTTACAAGATTTTTCATGGAGTTGCATTTCACTCATGATGAGTATTTGTGACATATATTACAGTATTATTTTCCTGTAGGGACAAACTGTCCTCTCTTCTGGTTTGTCTTACAGGCTTAACAATACGTAAGTTTAGCCACCTGAGTATTCCATTTAAACACATTCATAATTTTCCAAATATTTTGCAAACCAGATTACAGCATCTGAGTAAAAAAATCACAATAGCAGTTTCTAGCTGGGTGAGAAGAATTTGAAGCACATTTATCTTGAAAGAGTATGAGGAAAACACACATTATTGTTAAAAAGTAATAATTAAACATCCTCTGTCCTATCTGGAAGTACAGAGCCATTATAAATAAAGATAAACAAGTGCAATATAAAACCCTGAAACATTTATTCTTTTTAATGGACTTTTAAGTCAGTTTCTCTAGTTGTTGATGAACGCAATTAAATTAAATTAAATTACAAGAAATGTCAAGAAGAAAACAAATTTATAATTAACAAAGCCCACCATAAATTTGCAATTGCTTGTCCATATGAAGGTCTTGGAGAAAGTTCATTTCAGCAAGGATAGAATTGACACTATTGGAATTTTACCAGGGACAATTATTATCATTGCAAATTACTTAAACTATTAAACTGAGAATAATTCAGAAATATCATTAGCAGTCAAATTACTTAAAAAACCCCTTGTTTTCTTTCTCCTTTGTTTAATTTAAACTTAATGTCTGCTTTCTCTCACACAATCAGAAAATGCTGATAAATAATTCCAGAGCATGCCTAAATATCTCCCTTCACAGCTAGCTTCTAATTTGATCTCAGGAGACCCTTCTTGGTAGCTGAATAAAATATTTTCATTTATTCTAGAAGAGCCTACATCACCATACGTTTCTAATCTCGTGTTGCTTGGTAATGCTGCTAGATGAGGTCCTCAGCAAATCATTAAACTTGTTCAATAACAACATTACAAAACACAAGAGATTTACCCTTAGTGAAACAAAGAAGTTTTTCAAACACAGGGAAAAAAACCCCAACAAAAACCTTTAATAAGCAACTTGAGTTTCTAGGGTAGTTTCAGATATTATTTAACATTTTAAACTTCCATGTGTGTGCACAGCACAAGACTAAGGAGACTTCAATGCAGCATCGAAGTGGTTTGAAAAAGCCATACTTTGCAGAATACATACATTGCAGAAAATACAAGTGTTTTTTTTTCTGATACGATCAAATGTTTTGTCTTGGTCAGCTCACTGTGCCCATTACATGTTCCCTGCATTTGAACAAAACATGGTCTTTTGAAATTTAAGTATTCCACCTCTCAATCTGATCTTCCTAACAACTATGTTTCCTGATGATATGATAATGTAAATGACTTTGCTATGGAATTCATGAATCATCAAGATATGATTTGAAGAGAGGAAATTAAACACTTGATTCAATTAATCATTCTTATTAAACTAGAAATTCATGATTTGCACTCTTAAGAAATATGATGTGAGATTTCATATGCATTAATCACATGAGATTAATACCCATTATTATTCTTTTTATTAAATAACACTAGATTCAAGTGACCCAGACACCAGCATTCTGATCAGGGAGGGATGGAGAGTACTGTGGAAGTGGTACACTCTCCCAGAGGATAAAAGACTCTCATTGCTTGACAGATCATCCATCTTCTTTCTTGGCTTTATTGTATTTCTTCCATATTGATGGAATGGCTTTCTCTCTGGAAAGTTTGTTGGGTCAAGTGCTGAAAATCAAAACCAAGTTCCCTCATGCAACAGTAAAGAATGAAAGTGCAGTGGAGCGAAGTACAGCTATGATTCTGGATTAATTGAGGTCTGCTAAGCTTCTAATCACCTGAGATCAGTGATTTTTAGGTTAAAAATATCATTATTGCTATTATTATTGTTGTTGTTGTTGTCGTTGTTTGCACTGCTTTTGTAGCAATTACTTCATTTAATGTTTTTATTATTGGTTGAAGATAGGCAACATTCAGTTCATTTCTTCTATTTTTTCCTTAAGAATGCTATTCAATATTATTTTGTTTACTCATAGAAATGCACACTTCGTCCGTCAATTCATGAATCTGCCTGCCTACCTATCCATCCATTCCTCTGTAATTCATACCTACAAATATGTATATAAATTATCTGGTCAATTGTTTTCCATCTCTGCATAGCTGAATCAGTATTACAGAGCCATTATTATGTATGTACCTTTGCAATATATATACACATATGCAAATGTACACATTTTAAAACACATTTAGAGAATTGCAAAGGAGGAGAGTAGATAACTATATCTAGACATTTATCAGTTTCCAGAGGCATAAAACAGCTGGCATAGCTTGAAATATGTCGGACATATTTGAGTCACAGTTAATAGCACATTCATCGTCTGGTTGTCAGGGCAAGACCATAGAGATCCCCTGGGAAAATATCCTCTTTCCCTGGTAACCATGAAAGGGCCCAAGTCCTCATTTGCTTGCCTTGTTGGAGCTGCACACGCCTAACTTTGTGTAAGGATACAAAGAACATTCTTTTCAGGTAATACTTTGAATATAGCTAATTTTACCTTCATTAGGATAAAGCATGTCTTGTAAGGGAACTATCTAAAACTTATGAGCCTTCAGAACTACCCTTGAAGTAAAAGGCTGTTGAAAAAGACAAAGTATTTTCTCTATGATTTTTTCTGAGACATTTTAATAAACCATTTTTGGTAAAATAATTTCAGTCTAGACTTACCTGGTAGTTTCTTATGAAAAGAAACCACCAGCATAATCCTGTATTATTCTTTGCTTTTGCTTGAGATAAGTTATTAGTAAAAATAATACTTTTGGAATGAGAAGTATTTTAAAGTGTCTTAAATACTAAGAGTTTTAAATATTTTTCATGAAGCTACTGATATTTAAAAAATTCATCATAACAAAAATGATCTTATTAAAGTGATTTTAAAAAATGGCAAGTTTTAATGCACTTAGAATCTTGAGAAATAAAAAAAAAAATTAATATAATGAAATAGAAAAATGACAATTATTTCCAATTCTTGCAAAAGACTTACATGCAATATGTTGGTGTATTCCATAAGGATTAGCATTTCCAGGAGGAGACACTTCAGTGAAGAGCAGAATATCCTCTGTGATGGTGGACTCTTTTCTTCTATTTTACATAAACCCATTTACCTCGATATTTATTTCTAGTTCCTTAGAAATATCTCTAGATTGAGAGGAATCAACATTTTTGTATATCCATAATAAGCTCTTTTCCACCATGACTATTTCTTTGGTTTGGCTTTTTCTCCTTTTCTAAAGGCTAGTGAAATTGCTATATATGATGAAACACAGTTATGTTTTGATAACATGTTAGAAAGATATACAGAATTTCCCCAGCTTTGTCAGAATAGCTAATCTATTAAAAAGATACCTGGTAAAGATGTCTGCATAAGGTATTGAATAACGAAATAGAAGTTTCCTTTGAAGTATTTGCATTTGTTTGAAATCTTTATGCCTTTATTTCTGCCTGCAGTCTCTGCCGAGTGAGTATATTCCTTAGATGTCTTTTTCTTTGTTTTATTAGGAAAGGAATGTGGTTGATGCTGGTGTACATGAGCAGCGACTGTGAGGAAGTGCAGCTTTCTGGTTCTTTCTGCCGTGTCTGGGTTTCTCATAGCATCTCTGTGTGACTTAATGGTGATGGCCATTACATATAAAAAATGCCAATCACAGACTACCATTGTGCAGCCGCTACAGAGTTATCATAAAAAGCAGCATCTCTCTGCTCCTGCAAGTAGATGACAATTAAAATGGAGAAAAAAACAATGAACTTTATATTACTCCCATTTTTGTCATTTCTATGCAATTTTTGTGCATGACTTTTCTCCACGGAGATTTTCAGGACTCAACATAAAGTGACCATTAAAGGAAAAAAAAGATATTGAGTGAAGGCATATAAAATGATGGGCTAATAACACACATGATATCACTATATTTAGAATCTTTTGCTAATTATTGTAGTTCTTGCATTTTGTTTGATTCGGCAAGTCAAAAAGTCTGAGTGAATTTTATTTCATGGAATGTTTATTGAGCAACTAATACGCCTTTCTCTTTGCAAACTAATTAACTTTGTTTCTGATTTGTTTTCTTTTATGTAAAGTGTAATAATCTGAAACTGTTTTACAGCAGTTCTGTCCTTTACAGTGCCATTACTTTGCACTTAAAATAAAACTGGCTAGTTAAGCTTTAGTTCATATGCACATCTTTTTCACTTTCTGTTTTAATTTAAAGGATATTCTGCAAGGTAAAAGTGATGAGGGTGTCATAGATGGAGATTCCCTGTAGTCTAAACTGACAGTTTTGCTGAGCTCTAGGTACAAGTCACCTCAGAGCAATTTGGAGCAGGGTTTTGTTTTTATGTTGCCTGTAACACAGCCTGCCTAAGAGTAATTTGAGGCAGGAGGGTGGGCACCTGGCAACTTTTATCTTGGAGGTGACAGTGCAGAGGCTGCTAATTAGTGAATGTTGTTTTTATCAACTTGATGTAGAATTCCAGCCTTGCATGTAAAAAGTGCACAAATTTTATTTGTGCCAAATTGGCCTCCATGTGAGGATTGGGTAGATTCAATTGATGTCAAACAGCCCTGTGTACTGCGTTTCTATAAACTAGATTGTTATACACTTACATGTGGCATCCTTTCCAGATGATGTGCTCAACTGTGAGTAGGGATGAGATAAGGAACACAGAATTTCTTTCATTTGAACAAGGGAGAAGACTGAACTTCCGAGCTAGATCACAAACTACTAAAGCCACTTTTTTACATTCCTCTTTATGTGCCGCGAGGTCTCAGCCAGGTATTCTACCCCATTTGGTTTGTGCTGACCGGTTATCCAGTGGATTTTTTAACACAACTCACTTAAAAATAACAGGTATTTGCCTCATTTCTGTAAATCAGGATTATTTTTGAAAGTGTAACAGATAGCCTGCTACTCAAAAGCTTTGACAAGCACCTCTTTTCTTCATGTTTTCCACAAAACATGTTTTCGACAAAACACAAAATATAGCACCAACTGTTGTATCACTTCTTTTTTCACAATCCTAATAGAAGAAAAGGGATTTTTGTCTTGTTTTGCTTTGCATTGGATAAAAAGAGCTGGGCTAGAAGAATGTGACGCTGAGATCATCATTCACTGTGAACCAAGATGAATAGTACCAGTGTGATGTATGGGTTCAAATTGTAAACAGAAGTTGACAGAACAAGCACAGGCAATTTGAGACGGAATCTGGACAGAAGTACAGATTAATGTGTACAAATCCAATCACCCACAGAGGCTGAGGTGAAGCTTTAGATGGTTATGAATTGTTTAAGGAATGTTGTGTATGCTGAGAGATTTACCAAAACAAAGAGAAGGTCAAGACGATCCTCTGATTTGAAATTAGGCTGTGGGCTTTGTGGTTAAGAGATACAGAGAAACAGGTGAGAAATTCCTGATGCACAGAATAATTCCATATGTGACTCTAGATCCAGGATTTGAGCAAACATCACAATTCTTTTTTTCCTGCTATCTCTATGTGTGATTGGATTTGGATACTTTCCTGTGAAATCTTTTTAACTGCAGCATATTTCACATGATGTTGATTATGAGTAGTATTTTATGGGAGCTTTGTGCCATATGCATTGTATTCAGCCTTTCAGTGAACCATTACTGATATTTAGGGGATAAAAAACTTGCCTTTGGTTTCAGTAAGACCTGGGTCTTTTCCTGGACCTAGGACCTTCATGCCTGCACTTGTAGGATCAGATACAGAATAAGGACTAAATAAAACTGGTTCCCCTAACACTTGCTTCATTCCCTGTTCAGAAAGCAGGTTCTACTAATACATCATGGAAGTGCAGTGCAGTACAGCTGGGCTTCCAGGGCTTGTCAGTTCAAACACAGCTTCTTGGGAGATATCAGAGCATGTTGTAGTACGAAGATTTAGAGCAGGATTTAGAGGAGGGCAGAAAAAGTTGGAAGTACATTGATTTTCAACACTGAAGAGTAACAGTGTCTTGGGGTGACTCTGTCATGTGTATCCCCTATCATGCTCTATGCCCAAAAAGTAATATTGTGCCTTTTCTGTGCCTTTAAACTGAGCTTGAAAAAAAAACAAACCAGATGAACTTTCCAAAGCAGCTTCTCAAGGACACAGAGATTACACTCCTCAGTGTTGTCTGGCTGCAGATGGCACGGACAGAGCACCCTGCTTGCTTTTTCTTCAGCCAGCTGTTTTTTTCTTCCCTCTTAGAGTGAGACGGAGAGCTGAATTTTGTTTCCTGGGACTTTGGGGTTTTTTTCTTCCCTTCTCTTCTGAACTGTTTCAACAACATCAGAACACATCAGGAGAATTTTCTCCCCGAGGCCCGGGGGTGGGCCCATGCCCTCACCGACCAGCTCCGAGGAGGAGAGAGACCACACCTACAGAAGGACTCCGAAGTCTTCCCAGGTTNGTAAAGTGAAACATGTTCAGTACCTGACCTGTGGCCCTGTCAGAACTTCTTGCAATGGTGCATATTTAAGTGAGATGTGTGTGGTGAATGTCTGAGTGCCAGAATTAGAAAATTTCACTTTGCCAGTATGTCCTGCATGTGGGTAAGTAAGACCTAACCAGAAAATATTTGTAGTAAGCCGCACAACAGTGAGTTGTTAATGTGGGTTGGGGCAGGCTGGTGTTGATTCACGTGTCTTTGTACTGTGCTTCACTGTGCAATGGAAGCAAGCCCTACATTAGCAAAAGAAACTGACAGGGTTAATAGAAGCAAAATTTCCTTTTCAGATTAATATATTTCAAATAAACCAGCAATTATAGTAGATATCTGATATTTGTTACCTCACATGACTTGTGTTTTGTTTTTTAGCATTTAGACATATAAGGTGCTAAATGCTCTATTCAAATTCATCAGGAAAAACAAAAAGAAAAGAAAACCAGATAGACCAAGTCTGTTGCTGTTGATCGTGATTTATCTATCTTTCAGTAAGCCCTTTGGTATAACTGGGGATAATCCATTACCTCTACACTTTTCTGAACACCTGAAGTCCTGAAGTGACTGAATTTTGAAAAATGAATGATGGGAAATGTGTGACTGACATCCTGTATGAACCTTAAAATGATTACACATGCCAGTATATCAAATGAAGGTACTTACCTCCACTGTTATGTTTGCCTTTGGTTACTCTATCTTTAAAATGGATATAGCAAGAAAAATACCAGAGAAGAAGAGCTAAAAGAAAAGGTTTTTTATAAGAAGAGATTAGAACGATTGCACCTATTTAGTTGAGAAAGGAGGTAGAAGAGAGGAGACAGCATGAAGAGATATGAAATAATGAAGTATAATAAAATTGTGCTAATACTACAAATTGACTTCTTGGACTTTTTTTTCTTCAACTTTGCTTCTGAAAATCAGTTGTCTTAATACTAATAATGCAAAATGATAGCTGTTTGCTCTCTCCAGAAGCACCCAGAGATTAGCAGTGCATGTCATCTATATATGTATGTAGCAGAACATACACACAAAATTTCTAATGTAATACAAAAATTTACCATCTTATTTATACTTATAAAGGTCTGTCTACAGTTTAAAGGAATTGATGTCTCAGCTGGGAAACTACAACAAAAACCCCATAATATACACACATATTCTGCTGAATGAAGAACTTGCAAAACACTCTGTAATAATTCCATGTTCACTGAATGTTTGCAAGTTTTTACACTTCCTATGCACTATTTTTGGATGGAGATATAGGCTAAAGTCCTACCTGGGTCAAATTTCAGAAATCTGAGAAGGCTTATACTCTACCAGTTTAACATGTAGTGCAGTCACACTTAAGAATCATTTAAGTCAATATACTTCAGATCCTCATGGGAATAACAACAGCAACAACACAAGGGAGTTTTCATACAATGCCAATATTTAGCAGTGAACCCTGTGGATGAAATGGACTCCAAAAGACGGTAATCAAGTCAAACTTCCCTCTGGAAAGGGCATCAGGGAGTGAGCCATGCACAGGAGGGATCTGATAGGATCTGCAAAGACGATGACTTCCTGAAAAACTCCTCATTGACCTCAGAGGATGGCATGGGTTATCCTGCCCTGTGCTTCACAAAAGGCTCTGTTCTTTCACCTACCTGAACAACAGGTGCTGCATTTCTTGTTTAGACAATGAATATTCAATATGGCTGTTTGGTTATTTTAACAATTGCTTCAGTCTTCATTTCACAGCTGATTTAAATCTATTCTTATGAGAATGAAGAGTTAAATGCAATACTGGGTCTTCCGGGCCCAGACTAGGACAGCTATTTTGCCAAAACCACAAGGAAATCTAGTCAATTTGGGCTACTTAGAAAATTGTGAAGAAGCTGAAGGTGAGAGCAAAATGCTTTTCTGATGTATCTCTGGGAGCAGTAAAAAGTTCTTTAACCAATTAATAGGAATGTATTCGTGAATGGAAATAGCTAGATTATGGATGAATGTGAGAGGTGACTTGCACAGAAAGCAATTGAACTGTGAGAGTTAATGTGCTTGCTCACTTGGTTCCACAAGTTTTGAGTGTTCTGTCCTCAAGGTTCTGGGAAGAAACTACTGGGACAGAATGGCTCTCAGCACTTGTATAGATTTGAGAACTCTGAAGAACTTAACATCTTTTTCATGTATGCCAAAGTAATTGTTTAAAATATACGCATTGTGTTAACTTTAGAACAAAATGCAGCATACATGTGAACAACAGCGCCAACAAGAATGAACAAAATCTCTCAAAGCTGTATGAGAAATCATCTGCACATCCTTTTCTTAAAAATGGGTCAGAAGATTTTCCAGAAAAAAATACATGGTTTTCATTAATAATCTTGAATGTTCAAATCTTTATGTTTTTTCTTTACTCCTGGAAAGCCACCAAACATACTTAACAACTGTTTCTTGGGAAAAATTCTGTAATTTCAGAAAAGCCTTTTCTTCTCTCTTTTTATTAGAAATAGCCTGGGTATAACAGCTGCTACACAGTGGATGAGTTCAAAAGAAATATATTTAATTGAATTCAGTACCTTAATCTAGCTCAAGTGACTTAGAGCAAAATACTACATGTGGTATCTTGCCTCATAGATCTTTGTTTGGAGAGCATCCAGACATGTTGCTACTATTATCTTGAGTATGTTCTTGATAAGTGCTAATATTGATATCTATGCCTCTCAAAAGAGAGATATATAGATGCAAACAGGTTTTCCCAGTATGTGTTTCATTGAAGGAGACTTAACAACCCTTTTTTACCTGACCTTTTAAAGTAGCATAGTGGGCAATAACCATTAACTGATCAAATATGAGAAATGTCAGGTGTGGAATAAGCACTGACAAGGAAATATTTCATCTCTTTAAGCTCATGAACAATCACTGAAAAACCTTGGCTCCTATTAAGAGTACTTTTTTTTCTTCCAAATATTCAATAATGGTATGATGGGTTGCCTCATGAAGCATTACCTTGCAAAGCTAAATTTAAAGCTAAAAAGAGATCAAACAGGCTAAAGTATGGTGTAAGTCTGAGAAATTCATCATTGTTGCTTACCCAGAGAGTCTCATTTTCATCGCAGACTGCCAGGTCTCATTTAGTAATACATTTAATAATTCTAACAGCCCACTTATCTACTTTTCTTTTACATGTACTGTATAATCACTCTCAGATCATCATGTGTCACTGTAGATTGGTTTCCCTTCTGTTAATCCAAATAATTCAAGTTAATAGTGATTTTTTTTTTAAATCGAGTTCTTTGTACTTAAAGCCTCATACATCCCTCAAATCTTTGATTAGACAGACATGGTATTTTGTAAGAATCTTCTGGCAAAGAGAAACATGATATGGAGTTGAGATCAGAAACCGCTGTGTAGGCTGGAGGTACTGATTCCTCTTTTGTAGTGTCACTTTGTAGTGTTTTATACTGACGAAGTACACCAGTGTCACTGCACTTAATCTTTATGACCAACTGCAAAAAGTTCTGGTGATGAGAAGTATCAGACTGCTCCTTCCTCAGGGAAGTCCTGGACAGAGCAGACTGCACCAAAATCAGTGCCTGTATCCAAAATCTTTACAATGTCCTGGAAGAGTTCTCCTCCTCCTAAACACCATCAGTTATGCTACAAAATTAGAAACAATCTCTACGTTTGGAATTTATGAGCCTGTGTAGCTCTTAGTATTTGACTGTATTCTGTCTTTAACGTCTGTTTATAATGTTTTTAAAAGTATATTATGCAAGAAAAGCTTATTAAAAACTAGGCCTTCTTCATAGATTCTGACTCCAGCTGTTCTCTTTAAAGCAGCTGGCAAACTTTCGTAGATAGTACACCAAAGATTAAACTTGGCAAACACAGACTCTTGAGGGCGTAGGCATCATTTCAGAGTACAGAGTTCAATCAACAATTAACCTTGCTAACAAAAAGAGGGGTTATATCAGTATCTGTGACTGTGGTATTGAGATGTGAGAGACACAGACCCAAGTCACTGTGGGGTTTTGCTGTCTCTGCATTTTCACAGCAGCCTTTAGGCTGCTGTAGAGTCAGTGGTTTCACCATTCAGCATCAGGAGTGCAAAACCAGGCTGTAGAGACCTTGGGTTTTCTTCCTTGGGGCATTTAAAAGGTAGAAGAATGTGACACAAACAGAACCTATAGGCAAGAAAACTTTTCAGCTGTTTTGCAAAAAATAAAACTGACTGCAGGGAAAGAACCTCAAAAGAATAAACTCCCCGGCTTTGTCATACTTGGTCAATGTTGTCCATTATCATTCTGGCACATCTTTCATTTTCCGCAGGTGTAAACTTGGCAGAGTTGCAGCTCAGGACCACTGTGCACTTAAAATATGATAGTGTAAATTCAAATTGATTCTGCATTCTGCACAGAGGAGACAGGCCTTGCCAGAAGTAATATAAAGTAAAGGTCTTTGGGGTAACAGTTCAGGTTTGGGTTTGTCACCAGAAAGACCAGAGAAGTAGGTAGTAAAAATGAACAGTAACTTGAAGATATTTTAATAACAGCTGCTCTGTTTTCTTTCTTACTGCACTTTTATTTTATTTGCACTTTTGTAGCTTCATCCTGATGACATAGCTATTATTTATAGCAGTTTCAAGCAGTTAATTAATGAATTGCACACATGTGACATGACACCGCCTTGCCCAATTATCTTTGGCATCTATTTTTATGGTACAAAGCACTGTTGCTTTGTGAATTGTTTTAGATTGTATATTGGCACTGGAAACTGTTATTTTAATAGTCAAAACAATACAATAGTAATGCTTGATGGATGACATGCCTCAATGACAGATTGCCATGCATGATCTCATGAAATCCACAGAAGAACTCAGAGATATTAGTTAATGCTTCTCTGTTCATTAGATGTAAACCCCTCTGTTGTTAAATCCACAACACCTTATGAAGTCCTTCAAAAACAGATTGCTATATTGCTGACAACCCATAAATGACTGAATTAGGAAGAGAACATATAACATAATTTTGGACCGATTTTGCACTCTATCATTTTGCTGGTAGTAGTAGACGAAAAATGTCATGTATGTACTGGAAACTAAACACAAAGTAAAGACAGACATTTTAAGGCCAAGTTATTTCAGGCCCTGTATTTTCAACTTTATAGAGGGAAATGCACAATACGTGGGGGGAGTTTGAGCATAGATCATGTCCTAATGTCCCCCATCCCACTCCTCATGGGTGAACTAGAGGGACAAGGAAAGTGTAGGTAAATCACTCTGCCTTCCCTCATCAATTGCATCAGAAATAAGCTATGACTGGAAGATGTGGTGTACCCTCTCTAAAACTGACATATCTCAGTAGTCTTTTGTATGTGTTGTGGTCATCATAGATGACTATAATGCTCTGTCAGGCTCATATATCAAACCAAAACTTGGTCTTTTCACTGGACCTGAATTTGTTTTGAAATTCACCTTGTGCCTTATAATAACACTTTTTTCTCCAGATTTCTTCCTTCAGAATTGAACAGCTTATGGCCAAAAACCTTCCTCTAAAATAAAGCTGTAGCAGAAAAGTTGCTCTGTTTTGGTAAGTCTGCTTGAAAACATTTCCAAGGATTTTGCACATCTGCCCAAAGGAAAGCACTTTCAAGCCATCTCACACTTGTTTGACCACAAGGAACCCCCACTCTCAAATTGTGTATGATATCAATGAAACACACCACCTAAATCTTTTTTTTTTGTATGTGCTGCATTACAAATATATTAGCCAGTTACTGTGAATAGACATAGAAATGTTCATTCATCTAAACCTGATGAAAATATTTTCCCCATATTAAACACATTTTAATTTTGATATAGAAGTGCAAACTCTTTTCCTGCAACTTTACTCTACAAGCTGAGACATATGCTTAAAAATTAATTTCAAATATGTGCACAAAATGCTGATTATGTATAAGAATGGAAATACATTACAGCTGAAGGATGAATTCCTCTCTTTGCACATAATGCACAGGAAACATCCTCTGTCTCTCACAAATGTCTCCTTCATGCACAAATATACACATTTATTAGAATACTTTCACATGCAAAAGATTCTGAGATAGAAAGAAATGACAGTAATAATGTTTTCAGTTTAAAATGTGATCCCTTAATAGGAATTTATTGTTGTAATTTGATTCTATACTTAAACGTGCTGATGTAGCATAAAAAAGCAATATTATAGATGCAAGCATCTATTCAGTAAAAGCGGCAGTAGGCAGAGAAAAGCTTCTGTAATATGGTAGCAGTTTGGGACTCGTTTTAGATAAGAAACTGGAAGTTCAGATGCATTCCCAAGTTGTCTGATTTTTCAATATCACAGGAGCTTCTGTAATTTATATCCATTAGCCTATCCAGACCTTCTTCCCAGATCCACGTCAGTCCCTCATTGTCATTTTCCATTTCACCAGACTTTGATGATCTACTCTTACAGTTTTCTTCCTATTTTAGGCTTTTTTTTTACAGCTCCCATTACTGTAGTATCTGAGCAGTTCATATTATCCACTGTACTCATCCATACAATACCCAAGTGTAACTGCATGAGAAGCAAGGTAAGTACAATTATCTCCATTTTATAGCTCAATAATTGAGAAAAAGAAAGACTCACACCCATATCTGCCATGGTATTTAGGTAGCCAATTCCCTTTGAAGTCAGTGAGAGTCAGACACCTAACAGGGACCGTGATGGAGGGAGAGCTGGAACCAGACATTCAGCTAATGATCTGCTCATTAGGACATCCCTTCTTAGATCATTAATTATTTAAACTAGGTAGTTTCTGCCCCCTTTTCATACTTGCCCATCACTCATAAAAATTTATGTATTTCTCACCTGCTTACCTTATAGATATGTGAGTATCTTCTGAACTCAGTTAGTCCTTTTCAATATTTTCTATGCCTTGGACTGCAATAGATTTTGGGATCCATGAGATGATAAACAAAACTAAAACAATGTGAAAGCAACTATGGAAATTCTAGAGTCCATCAAAGAGCGACTGCTATTTTAATTACTCTTTGCTGGCAAGAGATTTTTAAAGTCAAAAGCAAGGGAGCAATGGCCCCTGAACCTGGGAGTGGGAATCACAAAGATATTTGCAATACTGAATGGAAGAGAAATCACTTCAAAGAACTCTGGAGTATAATTCACAGTACTCCATATAGTTCCTCTCTCTAGCAATGATTTAATTTTAATGAGTCATTAAATTAACATTTTGTGAAGTTTAACTCAGGCCGAATGAGAGGTGAAACAAACTCTAGAGGTGTGCATAGTGACCAGAAGAACAAGACAGTGAAACTTTTGAATAGAAGGATCTTCAAATTATAATATATTCCTAAACAATGTGTTACACAGATAAGTTATTTCAGTATAAAGCTAATTACACTACTTTTTGGAGAGTCCTTTAAGAAGAAATAAGCACTTGTGTGACTGGAAGCATTTAGGGAAAAAAAATCAGACTACTTTAATAGTTGTGTTTGTAATGCATCTGTTTTAAAATAGCAGAAATAATACACTGTTCAGATGCAACACATCTGCTTGGACATCTTTGCTTTTCAGCTTGTTAAAGCAATTCAGATGCTCTAAATTATGACCAGCTATTGTGCTTGGAATCATTTGAGCAGGCCCCCTGGTATCTAAACGCAGGAAGTCTGTTTCAGCCTTAGAGATTTTGGGTTTAGCTTAATACTATACTCAGCCTACTCAGCCTCACCACAGAGAGGTTTGGGTTTTTTGTTTGGTTTTGTATTGTCTCGTATTGTTTTGTTTTAATTTTATTCTCTCATTTGAAGAGACTTAGAATACTTTGCTTTTATTTCCATCACAAAATTATGTATAATAGCTGGCATCACTGCGTGCTAATACCAGAGATCTTGAGTGCACAACTTAGGAATAGAAAGCAGCATGGTGAGAAATGCCTAATTAAAAAAAAAAAAAAAACAACGAAAAAAAAACCAAACCCCAAAACCCCCAACAAACTAAAACCAAACTAAAACTGGTTAGGGCAGTGGTGCCTTTCTTCTCTCCCACGCACATTTAGTATCAAAGAATAATGTCAAGAGTTTAGATAAGAACTCAATTATCTCCCTACTCAAGTCATGTTTTTCCAAGTAAACACCAAATGCAGCATTGATGAAAATTAATCTTCCTATATTTGCTTAAACAACTTTGCAACTATTCAGACCAAGAAAGACAACTTCAGAACTAAGGAAAAAGTTCCAGATGGGCATGAACTAAAATGGGCAGAATTATGAGAGACTCTGAGTATAGACTTGGTGTGATTTTATGGTTCATGGATTATCCCATCGTTAATTGCAAGTTGAAAATGAGGAGTTAGTTATGGAGGGCTAGGAAAAATGTAGATACTAAGTAATACAGAATTAGACAAAGTTGTCAGGTAGTGCACACAGTGTCAAAAAAGTCTCACTTTGAACAAAGAAGCAGAAAGTAAGCACAGAGGAGGAAAAAAAACCAACTCCCTCTAAGTCTTTGGAAAATGTTAGAAGTCATTGATTCAAGATTATTCAAGTTCATAAACAGAAGAGCTTAGATAAGATCAACAGGATAAAAACTGTGATATTTGTCATTTCTAATTCCAGTAATTAAGTGCTGTTCTAATTCTACTTGAGAAGGCCTCAGTGGGATTATAATAATGGCATAATGATGGAAACAAAGACAAAGAAAGGATCAGAACTACTACAAAAAGAAAGGATATTGAAAAATTCATGACATACAGGCAATGATTGTCCTTAAAAGGTTAACCTTTGCTGACAGTTGCTGTAACAAAGGTACGCATGAAATGTTGTTCCCTATGTATTTTAGCAAAAAAAAAACAAAAAAAGAAGAGGAAAGACAGAAATAATTGTTTTATGTGATAGTGACATTTTCTGCAGTTATTACTAATGACATTTTTCAAAATTATTGTAGTTTTTTTAGATGGTTGATTTCTAAGAAAAAAATATTTTTTGGTCAAAATACCGCAGTTTAGTGAGAATAAACCTACCAGCTCTGAAAAGCAGTGGAAGACGGAGAGAGAAAGAGAGAGAGAGGAAAAAAGATAAGTGACCCACCTCACAATTAACTCGTTATTAGGACAAGCATCAGAGTCAGTATACTCAGTGTGACATTCACGTCCTTACTGTAGGTAGAGTGCTTTAACTCGTCTATTGCTTCACCCCAACAGGTCCAGGTTCATCTCTGGGAGGAATGGGGAATTCGAGAAATCTCAGAGTCTCTGGCAAGCAGAAAAATAATTTTCCTTGCCAAGTCTGGTGCAGAAAGGAATCAGACTTGTTTGTCTCCAAGGACCTCTGAAACGGAATTCCCCTCCCTTCACACCTTGAAAGTCACATTGCTTCCCACCACCATATTGCTGGGAAATCTTATTATATGTAAATTTCCGTCATTCGTATTCCACTTTTCTTCCTTTCATTCCATCCAAAGTATTTTGTCATCTCTATGCTGAACCATTATTCAATGTCCCATAGAGGGTATAACGCATAGTCCTTGTTAAGACACACATGTTCATGGAATAACCCAAAGCTCATTAAAAAGATAAACTTTTATTAGAGTATTTGGTGCTATTCTCAGAGCATGCACAAAATGTGGAGCAAATATTGTTCTTATAATTGCATTTTAATGGAGCTGTATCTCGTATAAAAAGATAGTTGCATATGGACTGTCAACTTGAATAATATTTTGAGGTACATCTTTTAATTTTACTGCTTTTATTGTTCCTATTACAGTTTGAGAGAATTTCCCCACAGCTGTTTTTATTTTGTGAAAATCATTCATCCCATGAGCATGACTGTAGCTGTGTGCAGTATACATAAATGCTTATGATCATTAAACATGTGTAGTTAAGGACTGTTGTGTTTCCATACGTGTTTGATTTCCTTGCTTTGTGTTTAATTTTTCAGTTACTGTCTGTATTGTTTCTATATCTCAGCTGTAGCACAAAGGGAGCTCTACAATTAACAAAGAGCTAAGTGCCATCCTCTTTGCTGCCTCTGTTATTGTTTAAAGCTTTTTGGGTTTTTTAAATAGACTTACCAGTGATTTTTGGCTCAAAATCAAGAAGTGTTGCTTGCTCCTCATGACTTTCCCCAGGCAACTGAACCCTAGTGACAACAGTCCTGTTCTGCTACTCCAGTTGGTGCATCACTCTCACACAAACTCTCTGATAAGTCTCCCATTCCTAAGCTGCCTTTGCTTCTTGCACA
Source organism: Rhagologus leucostigma (assembly GCA_013397725.1). Classification (NCBI taxonomy): domain Eukaryota; kingdom Metazoa; phylum Chordata; class Aves; order Passeriformes; genus Rhagologus; species Rhagologus leucostigma. The sequence continues at coordinate 707,035 of VZTD01000539.1, forward strand.
TAGGCTCTGGTACTGTCATCTTTTTCTTCCTTTCAGAGAATCTCTAGTATTTTTCTCTTTCCTCCTGCTGCTCCCCTGACTAACTTCTCCCAGCTCTCCTGGCTTTTGTTCCAGTTCCTCTGCTCACATAAACACCCCGGGCTTCCTTCCTGCACTGCTTCTTTTCCCCAAACAATCCCAGTTATTCATCACTTCTTCCCAGGCTCTCACTTACTTGTTTCCCCTTCCTAGAATACCTGACTGTTATTTGACGATCCTCAAGCTGAAAATGATTTTGACATACAAAGAATCACATTTTCTAAGCAACAGCCAAGTTAGAGGAAATAAAGTTTATTGAGTTTCCCATGAAACCCAGGCAAATTTTTCCTGATTTCAGTGCAGAACTAGAAAGCACTCCTAAAATTTTCCCTTAAGTGAGAGTAATGAAAAGAAGCAAACCTTTCTGTGAGTGCTGCCTGAATTGATACTGAATGCAGGTAATTTTGTTTTCTTTCAGATTTTGCAGAAAGATATTTTACACAGCTCTCCTTGTTATTTTCATGAACATAGTCATTCCAGCCTGAAGAAGCTGCCTCCATTAGGCTTAAGCTTCACTAATTTAGCAATTAACATTTAACAGCCAGATTGTTTTCCTGAGCCCAAGGGCACTAGTGCAAGAAAATATCTTCTGATCTATAACCTTGTTGCAATCTCAGAGCTCCTAAAACCCAACTTTTTTATTCTAATCATTTTTGCTGATGCAGGAGCCAGTCATAACTGTACTGCAAGTAGCAAAATGCTACACAATACTCTCTAGTCAGACAGCATTTATTGTGCTGTAATTTGTTCTAAGACAATAGGGAAGATGCAAATTCTAGAGAGGCATATTAATCTGTAGGTCAAACAATAACAAAATATTGAAAAACTGTCTTAATGATTTTTTACGTTGTGGTGGAAAAGCAGGTAATTCCATAGAGGGATGCTGGTGATCTCATAAACCAGGAGAATAAAGCTGAGAGGTTTATTAATGCCACCAAGGCACTGAAATAGAATTAGTTTTATATCATGTACAACTGTATATGTGTTTATTATTTATAACACATTCTTCTTTTTTAAAGGGCTCCATTCTAATCTCTCTTCTGAGTCTTCATATCTTGCTTTTCCCCACTGGTTTTAAGTAGCAATTGTATTCCAGATGCAGCTTTAAATGATGCTGTGTTAGCTCCCACCTTTCCCTTTTTATTACAAAATTTAGTCTATTATACTGGCAGTATTTTTCTTTGAAAAGTAAAAGTTCAAAACTGCTGAGTTCTTAGGAGGTGTGTGGGAAGAGGCTGCTCTGTGCATGCCATATGGCACTCAGCACCTGTAGGATCCGGCCCTAAGCCCCAGTAAATCCTGATTCCCGGACAGTGAGCGCTGTGCAGGCAGAGGCAGCGCACGGCTCCCAGCCAGCCCGGGTGGGGAGATCCTCTCTGGCTTGAAGCAATCGGTGCTGACACTGTGAACACCCAAACAGCTGTCACTGCTGCTCTTTGCAGTCAGAATTCCATGGGGCCGTGCTGCCAAGTGCTCCACAGGGTGGATGGGATACCAGGACTGTGTGAAGACAGCCCAGTACTTGTAAGAGCACAGAGTTTGGGTGCATTTTTGATCTAAGAATCCACCACTGAAAAGAAAGAGGTACAGAAGTGCCATTGATGAAGTGGTAGTGACAGTCTTCACCCACAGAGAAGTTGTGGTTTCATCCATGAGAAACAGCACTCTCCAGCTTAATGGCTCAGCACTGCTGTTAGTCCCACTCACACACAGGGCAGCAGGGCATCTCCAGCATGACCCCCAACACATCCGTCTCATCCTGTCCACAGCAGAGTTGTTCAGAGTGAGAGGCAACCAGTACCAGGGACACAGAGCAGCCCCTGTCTGCAGCGGTTACTGCTGTCAGCCTGACCCCACACCTTCCACACTCTTCTGCAGCTGCTTGGTGCTTATGGTGTCAATTCCAAGGGACTATTTCCTCTGTCATTCCTGCTAAAGTAATTGTCTATTGCCCAGTAAGCTGCTATTATAGGAAAGATGATAACCTTCAAGCATGGTACTCCTAAACCCTACTGCTGCACTGCTCATGCAACAGCTCCCTCACTCCCCATTCCCAAACTATTGGAGGTCTAGCACCTCACCTGGCCTCTGGCAGCTGAACACCAACGAGCTTTGGAGCCTGATTTCATGGTGTGGACAGGCTTATGCAGAAAACAAGGGTGCTAATTACTTGTGGTGGTGCTGGTGCCTGATGGGAACACCTCTCCATAGGTCTGTCAGGTGGTGGTTTCTGCCAGGGCCAGGGGATGCAGACTGGAGGTGAAAGTGAGAGAATGAGGGGCTCTGTATTGAGCTGTCTAGTGAGCTCACAAGCCATTTAGTCCTCTTGAGATGAGGAGTTCAATGTTAAGCTTTTAAAGAGGAACTAATAAGGCTTACTAAGAAACTGTTGATCTTTTCAGAAGTTATTTACAGCAGTAGCATATTTTCTCACAATTGTTTTAGTACCAATACTTAGTCATCATAGTTTTTAGAAGTACAATTGTTTGCAAAATATTTTCTCTACCAGTTGTACCATAAGTACAGAACACTATGATAACAAGATCCTGTTTAGTTTAATACATAACAATTGTTCTATTCCTGGTTTATTTTCTCACTGCTTTTCAGCATAATCTGTTGAGCGGGTGTTGATCTGTGGTGAAAAACAACTATAACAAAGCTCTATGTACATATAGTAGTAATAATAAAAAGCAGTGTGTCTTAATAGAAGCCGAAAGAACTTAAAATCTTTAGTGTGATCTGAAACATCTATATTCAGTGTTTCTGTGGTAATTACCAAGGGAGGACTGTGCTGATCATCAGTTATTCTCTTAGTATTCCCTCGTCTGTAGAATATATGAACCCTTTAAGAAAAAATTAGTTTGTTTTTTTTTCCCCTAGGAAAATGGACATCTTTTTCTGTGTCTCAATCTACATCTTAAATTGCACATTCAGTTGACAGCTGGTACATACAAACAAAGCACCAATTCACATCCTCATTGCTTAGCAAAGACATATTGTCCATGGGAAAAGTAAGGAAGGATTTGCTAAGACAGCCAGCAGACCACAGTAGAACTTCCCAAAAGAGACTGCCCTGGCTGACTAACAGCATTTTTTTCTGTATTTCTATTGCCCCTAAATCTGCTGGGGGAAAGCAGTAATAGCTGTGCACACGTACAGGGCTTTCAAACACCTCTGCACAATGAGTCTTTGAACTGTATTTCATACTGTTTCCCATCTCTGTAATGCCTCTTCCTCTCCTGCCATTCTTTTCCTACCTTTTCTAGACAGCTCATTTGTTATGCATCATGCTGCTGTGAGCTGGCCCTTTTCACTCCTTGAGTTAGGGCAGGATTTGTCCCAGATTCTGCTAGCATACCAGCAATGTTAATGTTTAGTCTCAAAGTTTTAAATGGCAATGGTTTCCTTTCTTTTTTTCAGTTCTTAACACCGTTGTCTGCTTATAAGAAATGCTAGCAAGGGAAAAAATAGTATGTGACCTATTAAAATGAAAGATTGCCCATTCTTGTAATTACAAGTAACAGGAAGCCTGGTAGTACCTTGTTTGTTAGATTCCTCTGACCTCTTCCAAAAAAAATTGTACAAAAAGTCATAGTTATTAGTACATTTAGAGCTAAGGTCCTGCTCTATGCACATGTGTTAGTCATTTACCAGGGGTTTTTTTCCCCCTTCTTGCTAGAATTGCAGTGAATTGATAGCTGGATATTCAAACACTGGTGGACAATCCCCTTTAGGCTCCCTCGGAAGAACTTGCTAATAACTAACTGCCTTTCCTCTCTGGCTCAGGTTCCCAGTTGCTGCAAGCTTATAAGGGGGCCCATTTCAACTCCATTTGTTAAAAAGGAGCTGTGAAGGAGTCCCAAAGATGCAGAGTCCTGGGGCAACAGCAGTTTTAGGTCTAACTGGGGAAAGGGAGAAGGACACTTAAAACTCCCTGTGGTTTTCAGGGTGGGTTCCCTTGTGAAGGTTTAATGTGGAAACACTGGATTGCCAGGGCTGTTTCAGACCACTTTGGAAGAGGCTAAGCCTGCACGCTGCTCTGTCCCCAGGCCTTTGTCAGGGTCTGTCAGGTGTGAAGATTTAGCTCCTATTACAGGGAGTAAAGGGATCAGCTGCAAATAAAATATATGCTGTGGATTAGACAAAAGCCCTGTTCCTTCGCTATGCACACATCTATGCCAAAAGTTAAGTACCTCAGAGGACACCCCTCAGTGCTACTCTGTGACTATAGTGTTGTTCTTAAGCCCAAATTTGGAGCCTTCTCCAGTAATTTACTTTGCTCACTCTGAAGCACTGAAGCAGTTATCTAACGTGGACTTTCAAATTTGAAAGATTGATGACGTGAAAATGGAAATTACCATCATTTGACTCAAATTTATAAAAGCAAATGTTGTCATTACCACAGTTATGAATCCAAAATATTAGGTAGCTGCAATCTGGGATTTTTTTCCCCTGCAAAAGAAACTGTCAAACTTCTGTTCATATTTACAGTGCACCTTTTCACACAGTTTTATGTTCTGGTTCTGAACTTCTGTTAATAGGGTCTTACATGCTGGGAATGCTTATCTGCAAAATCACAAGCTAACTTCTGGAAACCTAAGGGGAAAGAATAGCAGGAGCAAAAGAAAGGAAACTGACTTTGAAGTGAAAATGTAATTTGTTATGGCTATAAAACTAACTGAAATGAGGAAATAGAAATGAGAAAGGGAAATCAGTGAAGTTACATAACTTGTATGCATAGAACATAAATGAACAAATAAGCTAGTGTTGTATACATCCTTTAGTAATAACATGACTGCCTTCTGATACATGTAGATAAGTACCTTTAAAGCTGGTTTAAAAAAAATACATCAAAAACTGCTTGGTCCTAAATGAAGCAGAGGTTGTAGTCCCTCAAGATAGTTAGAAGGACCGTTTACTTATTCAAATGACCTATATCTGTGTTAGTGAACTTCGATACCTTGAAAAGCAACTCGTGTATGTCTAGGCATAGGGAACCAATGATCTTTATGTATGGTGAAACTTGTGCATTTTTGTGCTTCCCTTCTACGCTATCACATTATCATATCTGGAAATGTCACCTGTATGGTTTTTTTCCCTTTCCCCAAGAGAACTGTACTGTCATTTCTCAGATAATCTGTACCCATTCAAGTGACTGTTCATTGAAAAGAAATCCTTGGATAACCTGAATTGTCAGACAACTGTGTAAAATTTCATTAATGAGGCAAATATAGTGAGAAGGATCATAGATGGGACAGCTATTAGAGAGGAGAAAAAATGTAGAGCAAGTGCTGATAAAGTGAGGTCTCTGGAGTAAACCTTCCCTTACACACTGATAACCTGCAGTGCTACTGAATCACTGCTAATAGCTGACAGAAAGGTTCTATATGTGAAAATAGAGCAATAAATAACCTGAAAATGATTGGCTGGCAGTGCTTCCCTCATTGGTTTGAAACAACACTTGAACTGGGACTTGGGGAGGACACTCAGCCTGGTTGTTTGTGCCACCACTTTGGTTTCTCTCTTGGAAATTGTCATTCATATCATAAACAATCTTTTCCTTAAGTCAGTTGCTGCATCCTCTTGGGTTCCTGTTGCTAATGGAGACAGAAATACTATTCTAGCCTGGATTTAATACATTTCACGCATAGATTCATTGTGTACTACTTTTTTCATCTGAATCGGAATTTCAACATTTTTGTGACTTTTGACACATCATCACTCATAACAGGGTCTCACTTACAGGGAATAATGAATGTATTCTTGTGCCAAATTTGAGGATGTCTTGCTCACAAACACTATTTGTGGTTTTCATACCACAAAATCAAATGACTTCATTTGACAAAATCAAATATAAGGGGATGATTATGAATAGTCCTGTCATTCTCTAGCTTCTAAAAGTGTTTCTAATAACCTTCAAACTACTCATTATTTCTGTTCTCTCTGTGCCCACTGAAGTCACATTCAAATATGCATCTAAATATTTTAGAAAAAAGATGACAGCATTAAAGAAAAAAGTATTGGTGACAAATTTTCAGACTCGGGCCTTCATGTGGACCTAAATAAATGACGTGACTGCAAGACGTAATAAGCACTATCTTAAGCTTAATTCCCCTTTGTGGTTTCAACAGTAGGTGCTCTGGGTTCCTTATTCTGACCTCAAGTCTATGTTTATATACAGACATGAATGTGTCAGTGTGAAGGCACATACATATATACTAGAAGAAATATCTCTGCCCCATGAATATGCCCACTGAGAAATCTAAATTAAACTAGTAGTGTTTTAAAATCAATTCAGGACCAAACTGCCATCCCAAGTCTCAAATTTCTTGTGGAAAGCTCATTTTGCATGAAAAAAAATTAGGCACCAAAGTGCAGTTTTCTTGGAATAAAGCAGGACATGGGCAAAATTCTCTACAGATGGAAAAGGGAACACACATGGAAAGCTGAATATAAAGCCTACAGTACAGATGAGCCCAAGGAATTTATCCTCATTGATGAACAGGGACAGAATCTTAGTGGGTGTAAATGGCATCAGTTGAACTGGGGAATAACTGAACTGGGGAATAACTAGAGCCAAGCAGATTCAGAGCGGTGTGGGAACTGCAGCGCACGGACACAGGCTCCATGTCTGGTCCGGAGATTTACAAAACCTGAAGAGCCTTACAGGACATGCAGCTTCCTCCACACTGGTGAGTGCTTATGAGCAGCCCTGTGGTAGCAGCAAGGCACTATTTATGTAAGATCTCATGAGTGTGAATGAGATTTGCACTTCCAGCCCCAGGAATTTTTGGAAATATGTTTTGTTTTCCAGCAGGCTTCTGAACATCTGGAAATGCTGGCATTGTAGTGGCTCAGCATAAATCATAAATGACTGGAGGTGACTTTTTACTCCTGAAACTGGTCCTTTTAAGCATTATTACACAACAAAATGAAATGAACTCCTTTTCCTTTGCTGTAGGAAGAGAAGGAGCACTTGGTCTCTGGGGAAATCCCTTCCATTTCTTTTTCCTAACTTCTGCCCATCAAATGAGGAGATAAAGAGAATTTCTTGGGCTAGTACAAATAAAGGCCAATTTTTGAATCTGTTCTGGTCAGGTAAAATTGCTTCTGCTGCTGCTGTTACCACTTCCATTCTTAATAACCATTCTGTGACCTTCACTCCCCATCAATCTATCCCTGAATAGTTATTCTATTTGCAGCTTTTCCTCTAGCTCCCTTGTCCCCTGAAAGACAGCTGTGAGGTTTTTCAAGCACTGACACAGTTTCCACTGCTTGGCTGATCTTCCCAGAGGTGTCAGGGTCTGCCTAACCCTCCTAAGGCAGCTCACTGGGCTGCTGTGCTTGGGCCGTGTTCTCATATCTGAAGAGCTGTGATGCGCCTGCATGTTACCGGCAGTGCCACCAAAGACTGCTACTGCACTGGGGCAAATTCTCTTTTGGTAAATCTCTTTGCATTGTTTATCTTAGCAGACTGTGATAATCTTGTATTATCCTGAGAAAAGAAAGATGTGACAGAGTACCTGAGGAAACAGTCACAGGTTGGAAATGAATAGCAGGTATTTCCAATTGTATTTTGCACTGGTATAAAGAAGATGACTCAATTTCTCTATCATCCTTTCAAGCACTTGATATTCTGCTCTACAAAGAGAACCTAACTGAATAATAAAATCACCTTCAACCACTTAAAACCAGAGAAGGATATGAATCAGATCTGTGGATGGGAAGCCTCCTGAGATTTGGAGCAATTCCATCTATGGGTCCTGCACCAAGTGCTACAGTCAGTCTTATCTCTCACTCACTGCTGTCAAGCAAATGCAGAATTGCTTTTTTAAATGTCTTAATCCTTCCACTTTTGCTGATTTGCAGATGATGCCAAACCTGTTTTTTGATAAGAAGCACCTAGTAGTTCCCATATTTGCACATCTTAGCATATGCGGAAAGTTGCCTTCCTGCTTCTCACGGGGGACCTCAGCTTGCTTCCACAGAAAACTTAAATCAAAAGACAGCTAAGAAAAATCCCATCAATATACTAAGATGGCTAATTAGTATTTGGTTTATAGTTACGATTAAACTAATTACAAGGCATACTGTGCTAAATTGCTAGCTCTTTGTGTACGTCTAGTGTAGCTGAGAACCAGAGAGGTTGTGGTTCAAACTCTGAGTGCGTTAAAAGGTTCTTGTTAAGATCACTTGCAGAGCTGTCGGTGTGTATGCACGCACACATAAAGCACACGGCTGCCTGTGTGTGAGAGAGATCTGTATTCAGAGATAAACCGACACAAAATTCACTCTATCAGTCAGAGAGAATGGACAGTGTTGTGCTCTGTTAAACAGTTGCTGTGTTCCTGTTGAGACTGCCTCAGTGAGAAAAAAAAGTGATTCCTTTGCCCAGAGCGTGTCCTCTGAAGTCTCAAGCTATGACTGTACAGACCCAAACAAACTCATTCAGAAATGTAGGAAGCTTTTCTGCTCATCAAGAGATAACATCACCCATGCTGTCCAGATATGAAAAAACTTAATAATTTTCATTACAAGCTTGTCTAGCACACTTTTTTTTTCTAGGTCACTTCCACTGGCTGGACAGGAGAAAAGACGTTGCTCTGGCAATGTCCTTTTAAGTGCAGTTTGATGGTAAAGGCCACTAGCCAGGAGCAGTTTTTGTATACTAGAAATACCAGCAAGGGCCTTTTTTCATCTCCACCTCTTATGAGACTGGCAGAAGTAAGGGATAAAAGTACACAGGGTGGAGTTACACAGAAAAATAGTAGTCATGTAGTGTAAACAAGGACTAGAGGTAAAATCTGAACCAAAATGAGTCTCTCTTAATTTTACTTATTAGCTTAGTTTTTACAACACAGGTTATTACACTAGTGGTTTTTATGTGTGTTAAATATTTTTTTGTCTTCAGCTATGTGCTGCAATATATGTTATGGGTTAAGTGTGATATTCGGATATTTAGCCTTTCTGGTGGTAAAATAGTTACATGTATTATATTTAATAATTATTGGGATATATTTAATAGATTCCTGCTATCTCAAGTACATTAACATGCAATCATTAAAGCTAGCTATAACTGAGGAGCCATTGTTACTCATATAATGCTAATAAAAACCATAGAGAACCTTTTTAAAAACTGTCAAACAGGATAAGTCTCATTCATCCACAACTGTTTATAAAAGTAAAGAGGATGTCTTCCAGCTTTCAGGTTTATTCCACGTTAAAGACAGAAATTATGTCCCAGGGAAGGGGATTACTGTCAAACTGAAGACCATCAACTGGTATGGGGAGATGGCTTGCAATAGTGTCCACATATAGATCTGAAGGCATTCTGTGTGCTGTGCAAAGAGGAGAAAGACCTAACACCTGTATGTGCTCAGGACAGAGGGACTCACAAAACCATAGGTGTAGTGTCAGGATCCGGGGGGTCTTCTGGTGGGATGCTATGACCTCCCCAAACCGACTTCAACAGAAAGTCACTCAGCAGCCACTGTATTCACACAGACACACACACAAGCACCAGACAGCTTCTTCGACAGGTCAACGGCAAGGAGGCAGGAAGGGTCTTTGTGTGGAATTCCACAGCACAGGTTTACTTGAGCCCCATGCGTAAAGGGAACCAAGCACCAAAGACCAAGGTGGATGAAGGCTTTCAGTTTATATATGGGGGCGGGGAAAGCATTGGGGCAGGGACGGTACATAGGCAGGATTAGGGTATGGGAGCCAATGGGAAAATCTGAGTGAGTGGCAGGGAACAAGGTCCAATGGGAGAGTGGGGAAGGAAGAACTTTCCAATGGAGCAGACAAGGTATAGGGGGCAGGAAGGCCAACTGGGAAGCAGAACTGGGATACATTTCCATAACAGAACAGGGCATCCTGGGGGAGGATTTTTCAGTCACTTTAACCTGGGGAGCTCTCTCGGGGTCTGTTGCTTTCACTGGCTCCCACAGTGTAGGAAGATGAACTCATGTCCCTGAGAATGCCATGCACTGCTAGGAGACCAGGACACTGCTGTCTTCATTTATTGCAAAATTTCAGAAATTTACCAGAGTTTTGAATAAATAAAAGAAATTTCTTACAATATTGTGATTCATTTTCTAGTCCTGCCAAGACTCATGAAATCAGGAAGTGACTGTGACAACTGATGACACTCAAAAATTTATATTTGGTTTGTTTCAAGAAATATGGTGGGGTTTGTTTCATTTAAACTTTTATGCCTTTACCTTGTTCTGTTCAGCTAGAGCAGAATGAAACTTTGATAAAGCTTAAATTAGTTGTCTCTTACCCTCTGTATTCAGCATAAGGTCTGACAATGCTCTAGTAAGGCAGGCCAAGTTCTCCTCTACATCAGGCTGATTCTGGTAACTGAGCTTATTGGCATGTACCAGCCTTCTTACCGTGGTGAGTCACTCTTCTTCCTCTCATAGACTGCAGTGCGTTGAGTCTGATTTCTGTTTGCTAGACAAGTGCAATGTATGGGTATGAAAATCACACGCTCTGAGTAGAATTCCAGATTGTGTATTCCCACAGAGCACTTCACAGCGTGGGAGGCCAGACTCAACAAATAGGCAGAAGTTTACAAGCTGGTTCAAACCTTCAAACTTTGAGCCCCTCAAATGAGGACTTTAAAAATGTAATAAAAATATATTTTAATTTGAATATCCATTATTTTTCTATTAGTAAAACTATAACATATCGTGTCTTTGGCAAATTTAGAAAATTTAACCAAACCAGTGTCAGTATGGGGAAATACACAGAACAAGCTGACTGAGTAATTAAATGAGAAATTGAGCTCGTCCTTGAGAAACTACAAAGCACAAAGTTTGCAAGAATGATTATGATATCAGAATTTTTAGACCATGAAAGGATCTAATTGCTCCAACAAATTGTGTTTGTTCTGTTTGTTTGCATATTTTGAATCTTGCAGGACTCCAGTGTAAATCCCACACCAGCACCATGCAGGGTGTTGAGAAACAATAGTTCCCCTCTCGCTGAAGCTGCAGGGCAGTTGGACTGCGAGTTGTTCCTTTTGGTTCAGTCGTTCAGTTCAGCTGAGGTAGGGAAGCTGAACACAGTGAAGGAAAGGGGTCCAAGTAAGTAGGTAGGATGTGTTTTATTAGCAGTCATGATCTCCTGAATTGGTCCCATTAGTGAACAGGTCATGATTACTGGGCAATGTGCCAACTTTCCCCAGCGCTGAGCAGCAATTGGCAGCTCCGCATGTTCTCAAAATTGGCTCAGAGAGGACTGCATGCAACTACTCTAATTTGCAAGGTGGTATGAACTAAAAAGTAATTTCTCTCATTGACAAAGAAAGGGCAAAAATAATCGTTGTGTATAAAACATGTCATCTTTCCGAACTAGTGGTGTGACCCACAACTCAGAGGTGCACCCAGTTTACCTTCTAGGGGCTTCCCTTCTCCTAAGCACTTTCCCATAAGCACCGTCTGGATGGAAACAGAACAGATAGCAACTTATAGGAGAGACACATGAAAGCAATTTAATAACAAATGCACCAGAAAACTCAGACCAGAAAACTCTGATAGTTTGGATATATCCAACCAAACTGCATTATCCAGCAATATCACATCTGCAAGGAAGGGGAATGTAAATTGTGAGAACCTATGTGTCATTGTTTTTCATCACTGACTTGCTAATTGTGTTTTAATGGTATTTTCTCAGCAAAATCACCAAAAGTAGATCAATTTTAGAATGGTAGATTCTGAACATCTGTGTTTTGCCAACAAAAGCTGACCATTAGGGAACTACAGTTTCTTTGTATTTGCTGAGAAAATAATGACAACTCAAGCCAAGAATCAATTAAACTGAAGAGATTGTTCCATATTCTTCTTTTATGGGACAAGAACAGGTGTTTAATAATTTTACATAAATTATACAAATTCTAAAACATTGACAGTATCTGAACACTTAGCATAGCAAGGGAGATGAACGACGAGGTAAGTCAGTTGATGATGCTTTGTATTCTAACCAGTGCTTCTTCGGCACTTCCGTAGTTATAGGTCTGTGAGGGTTTTTTGTTATGTATCCTATTTTCATGGATTCATAAAGCAATACAGAAAAAAATTCTGATTTGCATTTGGCAGGCAAAGATTTTAAACCAAGACTGGAATTTTTTTATTACGTTATGGGAAAAATGTCAGTTTAATTGTCTCTAAGTTATGTAAGTATAAAAATGGAACGTATTGCTTTCAGACACTATTTTATGCTCAAAACCACTATGTTTTTTTAAGGGGAAACTTTACAAGCCATTAGTCTGAATTGTGGACTAGTCCTTTTGGGAAACTTGAGAAAAGAAATGTAGACATGTTCAATTTCTTAGCTCTTTATAATGATGTTAGATATGTAGGTACACTCCATTCCTTCAACGAAAATTTTTCAGGATGCAGTGCCTTGCTGTGCCATCTCTTATGCGAGGCAGCTCTCAGTTTCATTCCTTTTACATGTTTCATGTGAATGGTTTGAGTTTACAGTTTACATGAAATTGATCATCTACCTTTCCACAAACTTTCCACATTCTTAAAGAGGTTGGCAGCTATGCCAAGGGAATAGTTAAATTTATCAAGAAAAAAACCACTGCAGATTGTGCAATATGCATTCTATACTAAAGGTTAGATTCATTCTAAAAGGAAAGTGGTTGGTAGGTGACCAGAAAATGTGCACTCTATTCTGTATCTTTCCTAAGAGCTGTTGAAGTGACAGGCTTTGGAGGCAAAGTTCTTTACCCCATGATAAACTTGTAGTATTCATGGAAGACCTGAATTGTGCCATGGAATCCTGCTAGATTATGTCAATTGCTTTCCATGTGTATTGGTTTAGGAAGCATCATGCTTCCCAAAGCAGCCAGAACAGCCAGATCCAAGTTACACTGCTGCTCAAAAATTCCCTACATAGCTGGAGGTTCCTGAATGTCGCAGCGTGTTACATACAATAATACTAAATAAGATAGAAATATGATATACAACAATTTCAGGTAGATGCATTGAAACAATGCTATTGTAAAGAAACATTCACGTGGATTGAATATCAAGTTTGGTACGTCAGGATACGTCCTTCTCACAGGAGATTCCTCCAGCAGGAGGGAAATCTAGCCTCCATAGTTTATCCTACAAAATTTTGGCAGTTTATTCTACAAAACTCTTTTGGATCAAGGAAAAAAACCATTGAGCTTCCAGGTCAGTCAGCACTCACCCATTTTAGTGAGATCATGTGTGAGCTTTCACTTCTGTGGGTGTAACATATGTGGAATTGATGTGCATGTGAAGTGTTGCATGTATATCACAATAAAAGGGCTTTACACTACCCCTTTGCACTGCCAAAATTTCCTAGTAAAAAATTTCATAACACATTTTGCAAATTTCCAAGTTAATGAAATGTCAACAAGTTCAATCTTTTCTATTGGTTCCTAGAACTTAATGTGAAATAAAAGTGCAGATTACAATTACCAAGAATATCACCATAAAAACTTTCAAGAAATGATCAAGCTCTGTTCTTTCTCTCCTGTTCTATTGCTCCCTTTGTGCCTTTTGTATAAATATTCACACAACAATGATGTGGAGATTAAAAGAACCAGCTGCTTATGAACAAACATTTGTATTTGGAGGTCAGAGAGCAAACCAGACAAATGAGTGTTAAAATTGATCTGACTGTTCACTGGAAAATCTTAAAAAATTTCTGTTATCAAACGTTTTTTCAGCAGTTCTGCGTGAACTATGCTCAACCCACTCTTGCCAAAGACTCAACATGCCAATGAGGAAGGCTGCCAGATGACTGTCCAGTTCAAGCCACCCTACGTTGGATGATTGAAGGGCATTTATGCTGATCTAAACAAATCTGTTAGAACTTCCAATAATGTTAATTAAGGAGATATGTTTCTGCAAAAATATAGAAATTTTCTGGAGTATAATAGAGTGTATGTAGAGCAATGGGGCTAAGAAATGCAGAGCTTTTCTGCAGATCCTAATGGCATTCTAATGGAGATTTCCTTGATTCCCTGAAAGCATATAGCTGACTTAGCAAATCCCTAATTGCAGGCCCTGAAGGCAAACTGTACTTTTCAGCTCTCTGTACTGGATATATATGTGCATATATAATTTAGTGATTCCCTCAGGATTTTAAAAAAGGGTAAGAGTAAATGTCATCTGAATACCAAAGGCAATAAAGGAATAGATAGTTGGGTCCAGTGGCATTCAGTTCTCCCCATGATCCCCACACTCAATTTTATATTTTTAAACTGAGATGAACTTTAATTCCTACTGCATTCTGGAATGTATTGTCATGAAATTGCTGTGTTGTTGCATAGGACTCTGAAGGCTACTGGAAAATTATTTTATTGTTCATCTCTAAAATTCCAGAGGCAATGAACACCATCGTTGTCCTTCCATTATCCACTTTTCTGTAGTTTTCCATTTAGCATTAATTTTCTGGATTCTGCTCTAAGTTCTTTTCTAGTTCTCTTTCAGTTTTCTTCTTTTCATGTTTGCTTCTCTGTCCATCACATCCAAGCAGTGTGGTGTACAATCTCTGACAGTCTGTCTTTGGTGTCAACAGTAAAAATCTTCACGGATCCTGTATCTTTAGGAAAATGGGGATGTCTTTTCAAGGTTCTTTTGTGCCTGAAGTGATTTCAGTGGGAATCAAACTTTAAGAGTAAGTATGTTATGTCCCAAAATATATCTAGATGGTAAAAGTTTCAAGAAAATATTTACCAAATATTGGGAATGAGGCATACGGAAGAATTCAGGGAGTGTTGTCTCTGTGGTGGGCAAGCCATGCACATTACTGTAGCTTGTCCCAAACATATATTTGTAAAAGGCTCCTACAGCATTTTGCATGCCATTGTATATTTCATATGCAGCACTTAAAATCAAGGAAAAAATATTTTAAAATTTATTATTTAGATTTTTATTTTTTGCAGAGGCTTAGTTTCATTTCCCCTTGCTTGGCAGGCCAGGTGCCTCAGTTATTATGAGCACACCAGGGCATGGCTCAGAAGGAGATGTAAAAAATGACATGCTAATCCTTACTTCTTTGGGCATAAACTTGTAGTAGTTTTAAAACCTGTTATTTTGGGACTTTCCAGAGCTAAAAGTGCATACTGGAAATTAACTTTTTTCTCAGTGGTATGGGGGTCATTTGAAAATCTGTGGCTTATGAAACTATGGCTTAGAGGCCATGGGGGAAGAATCTCTGTCTGATTAGGATACCCATGGTTAAAAATCACAGGTGCATCCAGGGTGAAGGAGAAAATATTAATATTATTCTTGGATAGCAGAGAAAGTCATAGCTTCCTTAAAATGTGATTTTTAGAAAACTAGCAGTTCTCCAAAAAGTATTCCTGAGACTGGGAAATTAGAATAGGTCTTATAGGTTTTAAAAAGATGAGCAGGTTATCATCTGATAACTGTGGGACACATTCCTAATACTAATGGCTTGAAAATGGAAAAGAAAGACTGAGGGGTAGTTCAGTAGTTGGAACTCTTTAGTCCAGCCTTGCACAAAGACCTACAATATAATGTTGGAAAAATCACTTCACCTTTTAGCTTCTCTGAGTCCTCATTCCTTATGTCTTCACTGTTGATATAATTTTCCAGAGACTGTTTTTGTTTTTGATGTGCTTCTTCATATTTTACACAAGTTTTTATTAATGTATAAAAATATAGCAGCACTGCAGAAAGTGTGCAGGGACCCGCATTTGTAACATCTCCTCTGTCCTATCTTTCACTAAGGGCTTTTCACTAAGTCTGTAAATATATAAGAACGACTTTTCTGGGTAGTAGGATACCATACTTGTCTATTCAGTAGAAAATTTGATGAAAAAGCACTGTCAGGAGCCTATTTAACATATCAGATAATCTGAGGAATAAAAAAGAGTACTTTAAAATTACTTTTGTATTCTCTGCATGGAGATACAATTAAAGCACTTATTAAGACTCAAAATTCTCTTTGCCATAGCTCAAACAATGATAATATTGACAGGCAGTCTTTAGCCAACAAACACTCATGTGATTACCTGCATTGTGTATCATAGGGGCTAAGAAGTGTAATGGATTTATTTGGACTCACAAGTTACCTGTGTCTTAGATGTCAGTGGATTTTCAATACCTTGTTTGTGAGGGTGCCTACGTTAAATACTCAGTGATACCTCTTGGACTGTTTCATGTGCTCCTATACTGTGTATCAGTGGATAACAAGCAACTACACAAAAGCTTATACAAAAAAATGAGTAAGAAATGTCCTGCTGCTCTAAACTCCTACAAAGCCACGTCTCTGTGGTTAATTTTGACTGGGATGTGTGTGGACATTCACACCATTTCCCTAGGTTTAGATAATTTTAAAGTCTTTTCATGACAGAGGAAAAAAAGTAAGGGATAAAAAGTCACTGTGTCCTCAAAGGGACTATATTTTGGTAAACAACTGAAGCTATGACATTTTGAGATCTTTGTTAGGTCTTACAGCTGTCTAGGCTTTATGGTACCACACTGAGTAGTCAATTTGATTTTATTGTTTCTCTTTATGAAACATGGTTTGTATGATGGGAGTAAAATAGGAATATAGGATCAGATCCAAGTACTATGTCACCCAGAATACAGCAGTGGCCAAGAGCAGAAGCAGAGGAAAGTATGGGTTAGACAATATATCATAGGCTAATTTGGCACCCATTTAGATATTTTCTTGATTTCTAATAATTGTTTTCTATTTTACTGAATTCATTCACTAGTTATATTTATCATATTTGTGTTGCTATGTAGTTAGTCTGTTTGATGTTTCACTGCACAAGCATTATATTACATCTCAGATATTTACCTTAACTTTGTGTCCATGTTCCTGGGCTACAGCTGGATTTCTTTGATTTTACTTCTTTTTCTTTTCTTGACATGCATTGTTCACGTCTCTGTGAAGTCATGCAGAAACTGCAAAACCAGGAACCTTCATCCCTTCCAACATCATTAAATTTCATATGCCTTCATAGTATTTCATTACGAGAAATCTTTGTGGAGAAAACTAGCTTTCTACATAACCTAAAAAGACTTACACAAGTCAAACTCAGTGTTTTTCCTCAGAAATGGTGATGTGTCTTTCCAAATTCTTATCTTCATTACCATGGAAACCCTCCTTTCTAATAGTAGTTGCAACATGTGAGAAGAGCACATGTTTGTTTTAGTATAGGCACACTCTCTACAAAGTCCATACTGCTACTGCAAGACCATCAAGCCAAAACCTGCAAGACTTTGGAAGCTCAAGGATGCTACTTCTCAGGATGCTACTTCTCAGCAGATATATAAGCAAGTGGAGGCGGGATGTGGGAACAAACAAGATTAGTCATCCAATCTACTCCTCCACACAGAGTATTAGTAAATAGAGTTGTGTGAATAATTGATTTTTTCACTTTGCTGGCTGAGCTGAACATTTAGAACAAAACATTTTTCCAGATTTCTCTTTGAAATGAAAAGCAGGGGAAATGGTTTCAGTGTAATATCTTTTTTAATTCACTGGTTTTAGTAAAAATTTTATCTTCTCATAAAATGCTCTTCTGAAACAAAACATAAATTTTTGACTAATTACTATTTTTAGTTGAAACTACTAACTGACTTTGACATAAATTTCTTAAATAGTATGGGCTAGGATAAATCTGCATTATTCAGTGAGTAAAACCACTGATCAAATACTCCCCGCTCTAACATAAAATCTGAAACTTTCTAATTGCTTTCTTCCTTCACCTACACGCAGTGTAAAAGAGTGTTAATGAAGATGTTTGATATGATGGAAACATAAATTTCATCACATTAATGTGCTGTACTTTACTTTTACAATACACTGTTGTTGCTAGGCAGGTGCAATTTACCAGTATGATTCAGCTATTACTAACTATTACTTAAGAACCTATCCTCTCTTTGACCTTGTGCACATCAAGTTCTTCACACCTGTAGGAACACATCTTTCATTATGAAATTTACTGGATGAACTCTGTAAAAGGTTAGATTTATGTAAAACGTCCATCCATTCTTTAAGCAACTCTTAGCAGACAAAATTCCCCATGAACTTTATGCAGTTGTACATACAATGTTGCATCTCTATTTTTTCCCTGAAGAATTGTTTTCCATCAAATTTTATTTCAGTTGGGGAGATGATGAGAGTAAACGGTTGTGACTGCCCACTGTAGTAGAGATATAGGATATAGGTATAAAAATATATTCATCAGCTGATGTACAATAATGCTCTCAAAAACAACATTATTTACACCTGGGTGTCAAAACCACTTTATAATAATTTTATATATCCTACCGTAGATTTCAGATTGATTGTCAATGTCACTATTATTCGTGTTGTTGTTGCTGTTATTATTATTCTATGAGCCCCTAAAGGCAACAAATGAACATTTTGAGTTAGATTTGTTACAAATGGGAGTATCTGTTTCAAGGCTCACAGTCTGAAGACTCTCAGAGTGACTTAGAATAGTATAAGGTTTAAAAACTACATAGGTTAGAGAATTAAAAATACCACAGTAGAGGCATAGTTTTTTTTCTAAGGAGCATTATGTTTCTTTGCCAAAGGATTTACATTTAGTTTTGGCTAAATTTTTTACCCTAGATTTTAGGAACAGTAAATAAAATCCACTATAATCTCATTGTCACAAAATAAATATTAAGCTCTTGCATAACAGTGACTCTTTCTACTCTGCTAATGATTGTCACTAAAATGTTTCAGGACTTTCTTTGGTTAAAGAACATTATTTAAAACTAAAGCAAAATCTAGTTGACCTTTTAATGTAGATATACTTTCAGGAATTTCAGTTCTTTGTTAAGACATATTGCATTATTACAGCTAGTCAGGGTTTAGTCTTGAAATTTTTGATTTTTGCAATTTTGATGAAAGTCATTGAATATCACAGGTTCTCAGTATCTCCAGAATGTGTTCTTTTAATTTTCTACAGATAGTTTTGCAAGTTTAGAAAGACTACTTAAAACTTGGTTACTGTAAAAAAAAAAGAAAAAAAAAAGAGTTATTTTAAAGGCTTTCCATCCTGGTTAAATTATTTTTGTAATATGTCAAAGCAATCCACATCTTTGTCCAAATCAGGAGATATGTTCCTGATCAAGAATTTCTCCTGGAATGTCATTTGCTTTGCAAGTTTCAACATTTCTGTTACTGAAGAGTGAGGTTGTTCATGAAGGTCCATCACCACCAACCAATACAGAGAATGGTGGTGCCACAATCTCATGTGATGCCTGGACAGCTGATGCCTCAAGATGATTTGGTGCTCAGGGACAACCCATCCCTCAGCTGCATCACTGCTCCACAGCCCATCACTGACATTCAAACCCATGCAGAGCCAGTGACAGGCTGCAGGCTGGGCCAACAGAAATATAGTGCTGAATCCTTCAAAATGTGCAAGACTTTAAAATCCAATCTTATTTCAAGCACAAAGAAACCAAAGCCTGTCTAGTATAGAAATTCCGTATCTCTACACATTAATGTAAGCTGATGGAAAAAGTGAAGTAGAAAATTTAACAGAGCAGAAAGAGTTTGTTTTTAGCCTTTACAGAACTGACCATACACAGATTAATGATAGACAATAATGTGCATTTCAGGCAAAACCAAAGCAGTTTAGGCAACCTTAACATTGGAGAGTAAGCCTTGGCAACTTCAGAAAAGAAATTCCACCATGTCATTCTGCTGACAAGTGATCTTGTACTAACAGCAGTCTGGTTTACTCTCTTGTAAACTGCTTCTCTTTTGTATGCAAATTCTTGAAACCATTTAAAACGGGGAGAAACTCAGTCATTTGTTTTAAAGAGAGTTTAAGGAGACCAGATCTGGGAAGTAATGAGAAACTTGTTTGTTGGGATTCTGGTTGATATGATTTCAACATTTTGGCTTCCCTCATTAGCAAATGTTTATCTGATTAAATCATTAAATATAAAACAAGTTAAAAATTGAGTTGATTTCAGCACATTTATTTGAAAGTTTGGACTTTGTGAAATAGGGCAGGAAATATTTATTTGGAGTACTAAAGAGAATACTTGAAAAAAAGTAGTATATTTTGCAATATGATTTTCAAACAGCCTTATTAAATGGATCTATGTTGGTTTATGCAAGGCAAGATGCTGGACTGCTGTCTTTCATCCATCTTTTTAGACACCTCTTAAGAAACAAGTAAACAAAGAAACAATTAGATGCTTTCTCATTATAGCATCGTGCTACTATTATAATAGTTATGCTTGCAAGGCACTTCCATTATTGCTTTCTATTGTCAGCTGCCACTAACTTTCTGAAACAATTATTCTTTCAGCTGAAATTTCTCATGCTTGTTCTTAATCTCAGAGGTGGTTTGTTTTGTAAAGTTTATAAAATTACTTTTGGCTGTTTTTCTCAAATATCAAAGCATGAAAAATTGCTATATTTTACCAGGTATTGTATTTTTTCTTTATAGGCTAAGTTCTTCTGGACAGGGATTTTATGTTCAGTATATTTTATTGCAATAGAAGCTAGACTGCAGCAATGATACTATATAAATAAAAGCTAGCTAATTTTTCACAAGCTTTCTTTAATGATTTGGTAAGTCAAGCACATTTCTGTTTAACACTTCAGGGGCTATGGATTTTAAGAAGTGTTAGTTTGTTTACAAAATTCGATGTTATATGCAAATAAGAATAATGGCCTGGATTCTCAGCTGAAAAGTACTTCCTGAAACTCAGTGTGGAATAAGACTCTCTACACTTGTTATATTTATTCTCCCTGGGTCGAGGCTGTTCTCATGCGTTCAATTACCTGTCATTTCTGGCGATAACTGTGGATTCATAGAGTGAATGAACTTCTTTGTAAGCAGTGTCATTGGAACTTCAGCTATGAGGTGGCCTAAAATATGTGTTTGAACTTTCCTGGATTTATAGCAGATGAAAATCTTGTCTTGTGCATGTCTAGCAAGCCTCACTCAGAAATCTCACACCTTCTCCTCCATTCATGTCTTTCAGCAGTGAGACAGTTTTTATAGTCAGAAAACTTCCATGCCCCTAAACTTGTCCTCCTGAAGCACTTTCTGCAGCCTTTGTTCTACCTGTCCTGTACTGGTCAGTTCCTTTCTGTTATCTACCTCACCATGACTTTTCCATGACTCTCAGCTTTTTCTTCTCTGTTATTACTCGGTTCCGTGAAACACAACTTGAAGTTTTCCAAGCGACTTCCTTTCCCGTCCTCATTTTGTCTCTTCCCTTCTGAACTTGTTTTACTAATGTCTTCTTTACTAATAGCAGTTTCTTTTTCTTGCAGTTTAATCCATTTGCTTCTACTAGGAGACTGTTACCTAATTTTTGTGATGCCTAGAAACTGTTTAATGCAAGTATGGACAGTAGATATACATTTATTCTTCTGCCAAGGTTATCTGCTTCATATTCAAGATGAGATCCATTTATTTTCCGGAGAACTGTCATTAGTCTCCTAGTAACTGCTTGCTCCTTGTTCCAAAAGGGAAAGTTAAAATCTGTATGTAGAAAGGTAGATGGTGTTTCTCCGCTGGTATGTTGTATGCCTTCCTTACCTTCACTTTTATTCCATTCTTTTATTTTTTCATATATATCCACAATCACTTGATGTGTCCCTTACCAACTTTTTAAATCACTGGCAAATTTCAAGCACATTAAAAAAAGAAACCAGAATCCAAATGTAAACACTTACAACTTCTATGACAGCAAATAAACCAAGAAGGATAAGAACTCTGTGTGGCTTTGCCTGAGTGGAAAGGTTGCAGTAGAAGATACATATAGAAAGAAATCTCTTGCAAAATCTGCTTTGGACAATAAGCTTAAATGTAAGCTCTCTCTTTGACATCATTATCAACCCTGAAAAGATTCAAATACTAGTAAACATCAAGTCCCATACCCATAGATCTTTCCAGATTTTTTCACTTGTGTTTGGAACATTTCAAGATCTGCTCCTGCAACTTTAGCAATGGGAATTGTAGGGGTACAGTTGGGATGGGACACCACTCTGTTTGAAGACAAACACACGTGAATTAGAGCTCAGACTGAGGTTGAAAATTTGCCTCTCCAGATGATATTGAGGAGAATTTCAAGCGTGGAAGTCAAGAAGATGTTCATCACATTGAGCCATTATACTGTATTTGAGTTGAATGCTGTGAATGCAACAGAACATTAAAAAACTCATCCACAGGTGTGGATGTGCATGTAAGTTTCCCTGGAAGAGTATTCTTCATAATGCGAGATTGCTCAGGCTCTAATTACTTTAATGTCTCTTATCCTCACTTTTCATGCAAAACACCTGCTAATAACGCAGCAATAATATCACTCTCAAGGACACTGTCATATTAAGGGTGAAGAAAATGTATACATTTATGAGATGTAGACACCTTTTCATGTGATAGTGTTCCACCAGGGCTATATTCATCTCTATTAGCTTTGAAGGCTAATTCAGTAGAAATTTTTTCACTATTATGATTACTTCAAAGGTACTAGAAGTAGATGTTTTTAAGACAGAGATTTTTAAAGTAATTTAAGCACCTGTGTGGCATAATTAAAAACATTGTGAAACCCCTTTTTTCATAATTAATTAATTTCTGAATGCATTTAATGCAATATTTTGATGTTGTTGGGTTGCGTTGTTGGTGAATACCACTTTTCATATCCCTTATTAGAGAAACATGCATCAGACTTTGAGGGCTTACAAATGCGAGCAGAAGTACAGTATGGTGAAGGTGGAATAGCTATTCAGCAAAGGCTAGTCTTTACCTTTTTGAGTGGATTTTAGAAGTGCATTACCCTAATCTGAAAAAAAGACACCTTTGCTTTGGAATAATAAGGTCTGAATAGAGCATTATTGTTATCACACTCTAAATTTATACTGTGATGATTTTATATTATCTTCCTTAGTATCCTTACATGTGCAAGCCCTGTATGGGAACGTGACTGTGGAAGCATGACTCTCTCTTTTTGTAGGTAACAGCAAAACTGTGATTTGGGGAAATGAATTTAAATTAAAAATATTTGGAAGTATGTTTAAAAACTATATATAAATAGATGTTAAATAGTATGCTTTACAATTAACGCTTCTAAAATATAAGCAATGATTCACCAATGGTATTATAATAATTAAAGCTAATACTACTGCAGATAAGCAAAGAGAGAAAAATAAATCAGTTTGTTTTCTTTTTAAAGTGCTCTGTGACTGTCAAGAAACACCAGTGTTTGTGTAGGATTTCTGAAATAAATTTCCAGCTGCAATCTGCAATTTAGACTCTTGTTTCTGCTTTAGACATTTTCTTTCAGTGTCCCTCACCTAAATTCCTGCCCTTCCTTCCACCACTTATTTACTATGACCTGGATTTTAATAGAGAGAACTATGACTGCACTGTTTTCAGATTATCTTAAACTGAGATCATGTTTAGTACCTAATAAATCCTCCCTCTCATTGCTAATATTGTGTGGCCACATGGTGCCTTGGAACATCTTAGTCAAAATACATAAAGGGTAAAAAAGTACAGATCTTTCCATCAAGGTTCACTACAAGAAAGGTCTTTGGCTTCCGAGTCTGTGAGCTGTTTGGCTTTCCTGTCCTTGAAGAAGGTGCCCAGAGCAGGGAGGGTGCTCGCAGGAAGCAGCAGGAACAGAAACAACGGGCTGAAGCAGGGCTGGGAGGTTTTGAGCTGAAAGGAAAATGAACACGGAAAAACTAAAGGGCACTGGCCCTTCAATAAACTAAATCATCACATATATGGGATTTCCTATTATTTGGCCTTTCTGAATGGAGGGACTTTTTCCAAAGACATGTAAACAGTGTTTCAGAGATGGATACTATCAATGAAGCCTAATTAAATATAAATGTATAGCATAAATTAAGGTAGGCATACTGGATGAATTTCAGATATTTGTAAGACAGGAGTAAAGATGCACCTATGCAAAACCTTTCCTGGAATCTTTCAGCAGTAGATTCTGCACAGAATGTTTCATACACATGTCTGTGGATCTTCAAATACTAACAAAAAATTCTCCACTATACATGCTGGGGCAGGAATGACACACATTGCCTTTATTTCTAATGTTGCAATTCTACTCAGATGTTTTCACATTATTACATTATGTTACCGTTGTTTTCATATTTTGAATGTAAATTTCTATGCTCCAATTTTTAGTGAATATGATGTACACAGAACTTTTTGTATAGGCTTTCATGAAGTAGGGAACATTAATATATAGGTTTGTAACTCAATCCTAAAAGCACATTAAATATGTCAGGGCAAAAAGCCCCTTTTTGTGTGCACTCTCTCAAGTTATTTTACATCTGTGCATGTTTGAATGTTGATGGGAGTAAGTTGGGACTCCTTGTTTCTGTTTAGTCTGGAGTAAACAAATTTCCTGCTTCATGTTTTGCAAATACCACCAATCTATTTACATCAACCATGGTTAAGCAGTTGGATACATGTGTATCTACATTACATTCTGCATATACTACAATCATTAGAGAAATACTTTAGCACAAAATAGAACAGATTACAAATGCTTTTTCATTAGAGTCTCAAAGTGGGAATTTAGACATAATTGTGTTTTGTACGATCAGTAACACACAATTGTAACATTTAACTAAATTTTAAAGTGAAGGAAAATCAGAGCTACCATAATTTATGATGGCAATGTGGAGTAGTTGGCAAGTCCATACAAGTACACATAGCTAAGGAGAACAGCTACTTTTCATACATGAGTCAAGAGTTGCAAGTATTGCTATACTCCAATACCATTTAGTTTACTCCTAAATTATTGCAGAATCATAGAATCATTAAGGTTGGAAGAGACCTTAAAGATCTTCAAATTAAACTGTTAACCAGCACCTGCATTAGTTTTGATAAAAATTCAACACATTTGAACTGACAACTGAATTATTTTTCAAGCCCACATTAGAAGTGGCAAATAGTACATACGTTCTACATGTTAAGGTCAATCTTCTTGCTAATAATGAAACAAGATAGTCTTGAAACATGACATGCAGTCTTTTATCAAAAGTGTGGGAGGTTAGTAAAGGAACTACAACTGCACAGAGGAAAATCTGTCATACTCAGTAATCTGAGACTATGTTTTCTAGCTACAAGTGTAGTAGAGAGATTAATTACTCTTCCGCTTCCTGAACTAATCAACCTAGAAGCGATTTCTTAGAACAGACAGCAGAAGAGAGTGATCCATTCAGTTTTCTTCCAGTAACCTTGTCCAAAAATCTTGACTGTACAGTCAAAACTTGGCAAGAGGTATACAGGACTACATACAATGCAAAACCACACAAGAGCATTGTGACATTTATTATACTTGAGAGAGTACACAACCTCTATCTGAACCTCATTGAAGGGGAACAAATACTGTTAGCAATAATATGAACCGAGTTTCCCAAACATCAGGGTGTGTAGAGATACAATCAAAGTCAACAAAACATCCCATGAAAAAGTGCATTTAATATTTCAGTTCAAGGCCTTGTTGCCATTTCTATTCTGATTTTACAACAGGAAGAGTAAATGCCAATAACTGTAGGAGTGAATAAAGTCATTTATTAAATGTACATGCATGTTCACATGGGAATGGGGTATCTCATCCAGTAAAGGAAATCAAATAACACTAGAAATTTATTACAAAAGTAGTTATTGTGCTTCTTTCTACTGAACTGTCTGAAGGTTTGAAAAACTATATTTTATTTCTAACTTTAAAAAAGGTGCCTGAATCTTTTCATGTCATGTGAGCATTATGCATACATGTAGGTCAAAATTTCCTTTATCATCACCAACACACTGTCGAGTGTGAGTTGGCTGTTTGCCTATGTATTACATTACCTTCATTTCAATAGAATATGGTTGAATTCTGCAATCAGACAGGAGAAGAACAGCTGTGACTTTTGAGCCTTAAGTCCTGTTCTGCTGAAACAACCTTCTCTTGGCAGTTCTCATGTGCTCCTCCTATTAACCCTGCACATGGCAACCCCGTGGGCATGGCTGGAAGGATGGGCTCCTACATTTACCTCGTGGCTTAGGCAAGAAGAGCGGTTTTCTCTTGGTTATCTGCCTTTGACATAGAAGAAACACTGTGAGATTCTGTGATCAATATTTCCAACATTCATCTCCTAACTCAAATGATTATGGACTATTACTGTTCAGTGAATGCAACCATGAGGCTGTATGATGCACTGTTATCATTCATCTGTTATATTAACATGTACCGAAAAGCATCTACATGACAGAGGCAGGTCTTTCATTTAGAGAGACAGAATTCTACTCCCTTTATAATTTTTTTTTTAATAAATTGAATACAGAACCAGCTTTTCCCATGATTACATAAATTCCATGTAACTGTATTACTAGAGGCCTTTGAAACAGTGCTTTCAGATGATCAGCCTCATATCCGGATTGTTCCATGTCTTGAGGAAAGGAATCTGAAGAATTACAGAGATTGCAACATTTTGGGTAAGTTGACCGCAAAATTCAGTTCAAGACAAATTAAACCATAATTATTCTAAATTCCTAAATTATGAGGTTTGCATTTAAAATAGGAACTCACCTTCAATTTAATATTAAAAATCTGTACTGCTAAGAAACATTTGATATTCATTCTTTATCTGTATTGTCTCACAAGACAGTGTGAAAATGTGCAATTTGCTAACATTAATTTTATAGACTTGAGCTGTCCTACAGCTTCAGGAGGTGTCTTCTCAGTAACTAATGATCCTTCCAACTCAGCATATTCTGTGATTCTTCTGTGAATTAGGTAAATAAATAAATTAATCAATCAGTCATTGTCTACTAGAGTCAAGTACAATATACCAAAATACCTCTTTTACTTAAGGAAAATAAAAGCAGTGTAAAGATTAGATAAGTATTGACCCGAAGGATCACATCTTAGCATCAAAGATGACTTTTCAGTGACCAACCAGGGCTGCAGGGCCATAGCCATTCCAGACTATAAATACAGTATTAGCTTATCCAAAAGATATATTTTTCCATTACCCTATAGTACAGTGGCTTTTTGGTCTGTATTTTGTAAAAGTTCTTGTGATGTTAATACTTGTCTTGGAACTAGGATTGATAGGTTGTGGATAGACCCAGTATTTAAGTTTTACTATATATGGTTGACTTTTGCCATACTGGACAACTCTATGTCTTGCTCCTGTTTTTCTGATTATGTTCTGTTTTTATTGTAGCATCAATAAATGCCTTGTATTCTGAATTGTCTTTAAGTCTTTTAACAGGTAAGTTTACAGAAATAGGAGTATCAGAAATATTATGAAGGACTATTAAAAATCTCTGTGAATTACAAGCCTGTATATAAAAGGATGTAGGGCATTTTGGTGCTATGTCAAAAAGATGTATTATCCTTAGAAGCAATAATTCTTCTAACCACTTATACAAAATTCATCTTTTTTTTTTCTTTTTTTTTTTTTTGAAAATGCAAGCACCTTGGGAACATCAGACACAAAATACCTGAGTTGAAATCCTGGACACGCTATAGTTCACATTATCTTTGGTTCCAGCCTAGGATGGGAAATGTGTAACTGGCTTAAAGTGTTTGTTGTACCATTGAATATATTGCACTACTCTGAATGAAAGAAAAATGCAAACACAAATAAAAATGTTAAGGGTAATTGGATTACTAATGAGACCAAATGCTCCTGCCATCTGATGGTTCTGGGGCCATTTGGGTGGTCTGCAGCTCAGCCTTGGGTTTAGAACTCCAAGTTATTTAAAAACTCATTATCATAACAGAATGGGGTCCTTTGATGACAAAGAATCTAGACTGAATGACTAGAGATTTATATTACCTTAACTAGTGATTAATGAGCAGTCAGTGTCTGAGCTTATAACTAAGACAAGTCCTTAATTAAACAACAGGTTAGCTAACACACATCAGAAGACAGAGGCTGTGCGAGAGAATGAACCCATGCTTTCACTATGGCTGATTAACATGTATCCAGCTGATTGCCAAAATGTTTTTTGGAAGGCTTCAGGAGTATTTCAATTCAGCCAAAGCCTTAAAGGGACAGATTTCCTTACAAGGATGATTGGAATAATATTGGCATTTGACCATATATATCTTTCTATGCTATTAAAATATTTGCTGAATATCTAATATGCCTAACATAAATTAAAATAGTATATATGTATGGCTCTAAAATCCTAGTATTTTAGAAACTGATTTATATATTTGTTGATTTTTCATTTTTCTTTTGCTCTGTCCAACTTTGCCTGTGTCAGTTTATACAAATCAGGTTTCTCTTATTTTTCAGCAACAACAAAATCATTAGCAAGGCTTATAATATAAAGTTGTTTTCTGTTGCTGTCATTATTAGTGATGAGGTATGAAACATTTCAAATGAACTTAAAATGCCAAGAGCAGCAAACAGCTTAGTTAGGTTTTTTTTTTCAAGCTAGACTACTGTAATTCTCTCTCAACTGCTGGTCTCCCCATGGGCAAATACAACACCTACTAGTTGTGCAAAATTCTGCCTTTTTTTTTTTTCGCAGAGAGTCTCACTAGAAATTATCACTTGCACATTTAATCTGCTCTGTTTTATTCAAATTCCATAATTTGCAAACAGATTTTTACTATCATATGTCTGAGGTCTGTTCCCAAAAATAGATAGCTGACCCTGCATTGTGAATACTGCATTTTATCCTCAGGTTACTTGTTCTCACATAGTCATTTTATTTTCTTCTTCCATTTGACTCCTCTGGGTTATCTCTGTTCAACTGATGAAAGATGTAAAATAGATTGAAAACCTTTAGAAGATAATGCCCAACCTTTCAATGAGAAATCTGTTCTTCCGTCTCAGAAACATGCTACATGTAGGTTGTAGTCATTGTAACTGCGGTTGGGAATGCTTTTCAGTTGTTTTTAATTACTGTCCCAGGACCTGCTTCCAACACCATATTGAGGTAGGGATACAAACTAAGAATTAATTTCAACTGTTATATGCCTGGTTAATTTTAATCTTAAGGTAGATTAATTTGTATTGAATGCATAATTTGCATCATGTAGAGACAGAGGCTGCTGGTTGCATATAGTATCTGAAGAAGTTTAAAGGAGTTATCTTGGGGGCTACCAGCAAGGTACTTCTGCTGAGCTTCACTCTGGCTAATGATGTGAAGGTGTTTTCAGCTCTTGGAGGCCTGGGGAGACAGCTGTGGCAGTCTGAACTCTGGACTGATCATAGTTGACCACTGGGTAACCAGCTGGCTTGAAACTGTCTCTGGCACGTCTACATGAATTCTGCCTAGAAAAAGTGTGATGGAGACCCACCCTTGCTTTAGTGCCAGCCAGGTTGAATACAAGGTTTGAGCATGAGTTGGTGTTCTAACTCAGGAAGGAAAACAGGTTTGGTTGTCTTGCTCATTCACATGGAAGGAAATATTATTAAGGACATCATCCAAGTAGAAAACTGGACTAGTGAATGATTTAAAAAAACATATTTTCTGTATAGATAGATTAAAAATGTCAAGTCTTGATCAGTTGCTTGGACAGCTATGACTGTATCCATGAGTCCAAGACATCGTCTGTCAGGCTCAGATAAGAACACAATTTTTTTTTATCGGCTGGCATAGTTTAAATTTGCAACCTTTTTCTCCCTTTAATTCAAAGGGTAAAATACTTGCATTATTCCCAGAGGGTAAAAATCTCTGTAAAATTTGCAAACCTAAAGTAAATTTCAAACATATGTTTTCTGAAGTCATTACACTGTTTTCTGGTAACTGGGCTCATAGCACATTTCTTTTTCAAACCAGACAAATGGGACTTCCTTTATAAATATTTTGTTTGAGAGTGTAAATCTCGAAGATTAAAAAAAAAGAAAAACAAACCCACCAAAGGAAGTGTACAGACCAGTATTGTCCCGGCTGAGCTATAAAAAACAGTCTTTCAAATATTTGACTGTGGAAATATGCATGTTTCTTCAAACCTCCCTTTCCTCACTCCTGTTCTTTCCTTACCCCCTCCTCTCTGCTAGGTTTTATAAATCTAAAAGCCAAATATTCCATTTATGTAATAAGCTTCACATGCAAAAGGTAAGAAATTGCCCTTTGAGATACATAATTGATAAAAAAGTACTTGAAAAAATTAATGTGCTACCTGTTTTCTGTTTACTATCTGCATTTTGTGCCCTTTTCATTTTCACTGTATGTCCATTTCATCATTTATGACCCAAAGAGATTGTTTTTTTACTCTGAAAAGCCCCCAACCAATGGGAGGGAGCTCATTTTGAAGTAATTGGTTAAAATCTAGTAATGAAAACAGGGAAATGGTTTTGATTTTCATTATATTTAAGGTCATTCCCAGGTCACATTTGACACAGATTCAATGTTCATATAAATTTAATAAATTCTGTAAAGGAAATTCAAGTAACAGCTGTGAAAAAAATGTTATTAATAGGAGCCAAAATAAGTGTCACTTTGAAATTTGCCAACTGCTGATGGATAGTTAAATGAATAAAACTATAATGTCTCTACCAACTTTCAAGAGCAGAAAGCCCTGGGAAATCAGTCACTTAAGTGATAGAAACTTTGCACGCTAGCAAAGCTGTAACAGTTCACTGTTCATTTCATATCAGATTTCTTACTCAGGGTTTAAATCATACTGTGAGTTATTTCATCACACTCCTGGTCTTTTGATAACAGTACAGTGATAAAGTTATGTTAAATAGCTCTTTTACCGCAGTAACTGATCCTCCAAAAATACTTCAAATACACTTCTTAACCTATGGATTCAAGGGAGGTATTAATCTTCTTGTAACACTACTCAGTCTTCAGCTCAAAAAAAAAAAAATCCCTTAAGCATGTTCTCTACATTTGCTGGTGCCTCTGTGCTGTGGTGTGCTGGTATCCAGGAACCAGAGACAGGGACTCTGCCGTAGCTGAATCCCCAACCTGGATGACAGTGAGGAGCTGAGAGGCACATGGTCCACCACTGTTATGGGCACAACTGGCATAAAGGTACTTAATATCAACCTGACTTGTACGAGAGAGAAATAACTACGTTGGTATAGTCTTTCACGTGCAACTGTATTTATATCCTTTTATTTGTATAAGTCTATCCTTTAAAAAATGTTATATCAGTATATTTAAAATATTAAAATAGCAAGATGTCTCCTCACTGGTTTAAGAGCTCTTCAGCTATAGTTTAGATGTAGTAAAATATTCTGAACTGTTGACAGTCAAGAGAAATTTCAAAGAGAAATTAGAAGAAATTTCAATGCTTCAGAGGATTTGGACTGAAGAATTAAAGCTCTAGTACTGTGGCCTCTACATAAACCCTCTGCAGATATGTTGCTTAAAAACTTGTTAAATTGGTTGTAGGTGAATAGAAAAGCAGAAGCAAAAAGCAATGGTGAGTGGTTGAGGACATTGTTGCTGTAATAAAAATAGCATATATAGTAGTAAAAACTGAATTTAATTTCCTTGTGTTTTATTACTTTTGTGGTTATCAACTCTTATAAGCTGCTAGATACTATTTAGAAGCGTGTCATGTGATTGACACTTGTCAAGATATTAAAAAGCATTCAGCTGCAGATGAACTATCCTTAATTCCACTGATGTTAATATATGTGTCTGCAAACTGTAGTGACCCCAGGATGCTTTTCTCAAAGAGTCAACAATGTTACCAGAAGTACCCTCAGGGCCCTAACATGTGTTTATAATACGCATACTTCTAGCTAAAATCAGCATCTGAATTACTGAAATATGCTGTATTATATCCTCAGATAATGTAAATCAGCATAACTCCACTAAAGTCAACCTAGGAAAGCCGATTTGCAGCAGTAGAAAACCCAACTTGCATTCTGTTGTTATCCTGTTGCCTTCTGCTTATTAACCCATTGGTACATCATATTTTGTCTATCTTCAGAAACAGATTCTTCAGAAGTTGAATGGACTTGTACCCATGAAAAGGAAAATCAGAAAGCTTAAAGAGTAATTGACTGACTTCACAAGATGAGTAAGAGAGGTCAGTAGGGCTCCATGAGTAGTAGCAGGCAGTACAGCCCAGCAGGAGAGGGTTTGAGAACAAAACTCCTGAATTTGTTTCAGCGAGCTGTTTTGGAGCAGGTCTAATCTGATATTGTGAACTGAGTGAGCATGTGAATCACATTTGTGCTATCTTGGATTATCTCTTCCAGCTGATTTGCCCTTGAAAGAAACCCAGTTTGTGCATCCTGAGACTGCTCTGAGAAGTGAACCAAAGCACAGTGGCTGGGGCTGAGGGAGATCTGTGCTTCCTAAGCTCTTGAAGAAGTAAAACTAAAATGTCAGTGTAGACTTGCTCTAAACCCCCAGTCACTGCTTTTTTTTTCATTTTTCTTTATTCTCCCCTTCTCTCTGCTTTATTATCATGATTTAATAAAACACAATTGTACTACATTTAGAATGACAGCTGACTCCATCAGGGACTTGACCCTGTCCTCTTAGAATTGCAATATTCACCATGATATAAGTGGAAGCTGATATGACTCTGAAAGGAACCTAGGGCTACACAGAGGGATTGTTTGCTGCAGGAGCTCATATCAGTATGTTTGTGGCTTGACAGAATCTGTTCTTTTTACCTTATAGAAATACTAGCTGTCTCTGCTATATCATTTAAAAATGTGTTAACTGTGATCTGTCTCAGATATGATAAATTTATGGATGAAGAAACTGGAATGTATGAAATCTTTCAATGAAAGTGCACTCAACATGATTAAAAAAGCATTTGATAATTGGGCATAATATATAGTCATCTCCTTATAGTTTTCTCTAATTTGGGTTTCAGATCCTTGTAAAAAAATATCAGATGGTTAGCTGAAAAAGCTTTCTTTTTCTGCGAAGTAGGTACTGCACACAGTGTGTTCTTCAAGAGCTACTTATCCCTCTTAGGAGAGCATCTTAGCAGTGGAATATATTGGTTAAACTGTACCAACAGTGATGGCTGGGGACTATGTACATGTATGTGGAGTACCACTGGAGATGCTAGTCTGTCTGGAGAACAACTACGACACATGTACTCTTCTGGGCAAACCATCTGGGCATGTACCCAGGTTGCTTCAGCGAGTTTGAGAGTTCATAGGAGGCTTGACACTGTTGTGGCCAGTAGTACAAGCAGTACTAGCAACACTATTTGCAATATCTTAATTAGTGTGATTACATTAATTCAGGCAAGGTGACTTGTCTCACTTGGCTTGTGTCTGTATGGCTCGGAGTGGCCACAAAGTAATACAATTTATGCCCTGTCCAAGTCCTGCCTCAGCATCTTATCTCAATACCTGCAGTGCTGACAGCATGAGGCAGCCTTGTCTGTGGACTGGCAAGACCTATCTCCATGTCTGAGCCTGTGGCTGAAGCTATGACGCTCTTGAGTACTAACTGCAGCATATCCATAACCTGTGCCTCTTTGTAGAAGAGAAAAGGGAAAAACCACCACACTTTTTGTGTCATTTCACATGTCCAACTCATTATTATGAAATGATGTCTCTTAACTAGTTTTGCTTTTTAAAACTAAACCTGCTTGACAACTACTTATTTGATTTTCTGTGGAAACCAAGGTAATAATGCTCCTGTTATGCTGTACTCTTCTGAAGTTATGCTATTGTAGAACTTCTTAAAAGTCTCAAAAGTATGCAATACATGAACTAAGTGACTGCACAATAGTTGATTCTAAGATAAAATACACTCTGTTTTTATCTGCCTACGAAAAGTGCACTCAAATTTATTAGGAGAAACATCAAAGCAGAGATGGACTGAATTAGATTTTACATATCAATAGATATCAGCTAATAGCATTTTTCTTCAACCTATTTTCCTATTGAATTCAATGTCAATGGGATCAGGATTTGGTTGAATTTCCCTCTTTAATCTATTCATTGCAAATCATACCGATGACAAAGGAATTTGCATGTCCATGCACAGTAGCCCATGTTATAGTAGAAGACTGAATGATTGTTGCGTTCTGGCTAAATGCATTGTCTGCGCGAGATCATGCCAAATGCAAAGTGAAAGTATAACTGAGAACACGGTGAATAGGATTTTCAAATGGCCAGTCACAATGTGGCTTCATCCTCCAAGTTCAATTATATGGTGGTTTGAAATGTCATAGACATATATTAAATGCAGTTAAATTTAAAAGTTGTAGCTCTTTACACAGACATAAATATGCATTTTATAAAGGCAATCATCTTTTGTCCTCTTTGGTCTCCTGACAATTATCTTGGAGATTCTGAGAGTTTCCCACGAAGCAGCGCTTCTCATAGGCTCTGAGTTTGCAAAGCATTCAAAGGTTTTACTGAACTGAAGATTTCAGAGGAAACTTCAGGCTATTGGAATTGTGGTGGTCAGAGAATGGTGAAAACAAGAAAGGTTTTTCATATTGTAACCTTGATACAAAAGCTGCTGTGCAAGAACCTACACTTGTATCTAGGCATTTGAAACTCATAAAAGGTATGAAAGAGTGACCCATGAAATAAGTGAACCCATGTCCGTGTGGTCTTGCCCAAGAGATGGCAGACTGCAGGGGTTTGTAAATCTAATTATAGTGTAAGGAACTGCTTAGGTCTGATATTGCCATCAGCATGTTTTATAATATAAGCATTTGAAAATAATAAATGTTTTAGGTCCTATCAGGTTTAGATTTATCACCAGTCCCATTGTCTGCAGTGTAGGCTATTGAGAGAATTGGTATAGCTGCATTAATAGTGGTGCTTCATATTGAGTGCTCTTCCAAAATCTCCTCTTATCATACTTTAAAAATCATTCCCTTGTTTAACAAAGATAGTACCAGTGCTCTTTTATTCT
The DNA here is from genome assembly GCA_013397725.1 of Rhagologus leucostigma. Classification (NCBI taxonomy): domain Eukaryota; kingdom Metazoa; phylum Chordata; class Aves; order Passeriformes; genus Rhagologus; species Rhagologus leucostigma. The sequence goes on from VZTD01000539.1 coordinate 741,920, forward strand.
GTTCAATTATGTGGACCACACTTTTTTTTTCCGCTCCTTTTCTTTCAAGGGGGTTAATCTTCAGGGATGAAACAGATTACCAGCTTTTGAACCAATTTAAGTAGAATCTCCAGAAACAAAGCCAGGACAAATAATTATTGGCAGTTCACAGAAGGTATTCTGTGCCCACAGCTCTGCAGGATGCCATTAAAGTCAGTTCACTTGTCTTAATGGGAAACACCTGTAATCTGGAACACAAGAGGAAAAATCAAACTAACCGTGCTGGAGACATTGAAAATAAACCGAAAATAAAATCTTCCCTCATGTCCTCCCCTTCTTCCTTCTTTCATCTGCACTCTTGAGTCCCCAGACCATCACCAGTATCCCTCCCTTCTTTTAAAACAGATATGAAAGCCTGTCTTGAAAATTATATTCCTTCATAGACACTGAAGGACATGAAGCAATTTCAGTTGCAATACTAAATCAGAAGAAAACTTACTACAAACAAAAACATGATTCGTAAAAGTTTGGTTGGAACTAGCTATTAAAGTGAATACAAACCATCTGAAAATGTTTCTCATAAATAATGGCTTAAATCGTTAAGAATATATTGGTCTCTAAAATTCCAAGATTTTTTGCTTTTCTACTGCTGTCTGAAAATATGCTTCAGACATTTCTCTGGATATTTTAACAGGTTACTGATAAATAATCGGCAAGAAATATGCCCTCAGTATTCACATACAACACAAATTTATGTAATTTTCATCATTTCATTTGGAAAATCCAACTGCATAACAATCATATTTAAGTGCAAATGTAGAGTTATGTCACTGGATCAGAAAGTAATTCACATGTCACAGTTTGAATTAGAAAGCCTAGCAGAAATTCAGGAACAAATTTTAATCGAGACAGTCCCTGGTGAAAAATGAACATGCGGGTTTTTTGGCTGTTTTTAATAATGTGTTCATGAACAATTTTGATCTTTTCCGTCTCTCTATTACTTTTAATTTTACCTTTTAAACAGAAATATAAGGAAGAAAAAATCAGAGAGAATAAAATTTGGTTTTAAACATTTGCGGTTACAGAGAAGAGGCCATGACATGGGAAGATGTTGAAAGAAGGCAATTCCTCAGCTCCAAATTTTTAAAGGTCTAAAAATACACCAGACTGTGAGAACTACCAGCTACACTTGCAATGTGGTACAAGTTTAAAAATGTCACAGCACATAAAAATACGTCTTTTCTACCTTAAAGTCTGGTGGATGTTGTGTTAGCTTCAGAGTAAAGCTACTGTGGTAACCCGAATACTTTGAATATGCATACACAGCATAGAAATAATATGAAAACTGGCTTTCATCGGACTTTTCATGTATCCAGGAAACAGATTTATTCCACTTTTTTAAATACTAAAAGGAACTGTTTCTGACTTCAGAAATTATTTTAACCAATCTTTCCCTATCCAAGGCGACCGTGTCATTGTATTGATAGCTTAAAAAAACCCCAAACAATAAATCTGAAAGATAACCAGCACAAGAGTGGCATGAACAGGGAAACTAATTCTTAAATACATAAAGATACCCAAATTCCAAAGAATATAGGGATCCCTGAAGGTATCCTGTACAGCTGGAATGCCTTGTAGTCAAAGGGATTTCCTTTCCAGTATTATTCACTGTACCTCATTGTTGAAAGAATTTTCCTTTTATTATAGGGCCACAAACAAAGGGATCACTGTTCCACATTGCTCTTTCATAGAGCTTTGAGCTTTTTTAGGTCAGAAGGCAGGCTGCAGTGTAGCTTGTTCATTGTCCAATACACCCCATCCTGTCCGGGGAGCTGATGCCGGGATGTTCTAGGATACCCAACACTGCTACATCCTCAGCCTCATGGTGTCTTGCACATCGTGCCCTGAGGCTATTTTGGCTTGCCTTTTCCCCCCATGCTCCCCCAGACAGCACGGGAGCTGAACCGGTTAACAGGATAACACTGCTGCCCATAACTAATACAGAAAATCCCACTCAAGTAGAGAAATGTGGCTTAATGTGAATGCAGCCATTCTCTGCATCATGCAGCTCCTCCTCACCCCTTTCTCTCTTCATCCCATCTCTTCTGTGTCCCATCCTACTCACAGCGATCTAACCTGGAGCTGCAATGCCTTCAGGGAGAATAGATGCAAAGTTTCTTTCCCACATCAGGTACCAGCAGCCTGATCTATAGGAATGTCGCAAAAGTACACTTCAAAGAGGTAAGGACTGTTCTGGGACAGCTCTTTGCACTTGGTGGGCCAGCCTGAATGCAGTAACCAGCCAATTAACTTCATATTCCATGAAGATTTATATAGACCTTGTCAGAGAGTAGGACAACAACTTTGGGAAGTGAGGAATGTGTCCTGTAGAAATCTGTTTAACTCAGTAGTAACATTTTGAGTCTTGTGGTGCAGTTTGTTCTATTTCAGACAAAACCTGATGTTGCTTTGCAAGCCTTTGTGGAGGGCTGTGGCCGGTTGAGTTAGGTCTCCTAGCTTGGGCTTAACACTCCTACTCCATTAGGTGTCCCATATTTGCAATGTCCACATGGTCCAAGAGAAAAACCAAATGTCTGGGACTGCTCCAAGGCCACAGAACACCAACACCTGGTCTCTGGGGGCTGCCTCGGGAATCAGATATTTGCTTTTGTTTTACTTCTGTAGGAATGTTTTTTCTTGGACATTAAACAAAGTCTTTGCTAAGCAAAAAGTTAATGCTACTTGCATCCTGAAATGTTCCCTTAATGTTTAAAAATAATTTTCCCTCTAACATCAGCACATACACAAATCAGTGGAGGCTTCTGCTTGTAGGTGCCCTCCAGGGATATTGCCTTCGAGAAAACAGTCTCATGGATGGAGCGAACAAACTCCTCGAGAGCACCTTAATCTTAGGCGCCATTCTATTCTGTGCATGTCTTCAGGTGCCTGGATCCAAAGGGCAAACAGGTTCTTTGTGCCCTTTGGGGCTTCCAAATATGGCCCAAGGGCCCTGGAGAAAATGATGGAAAAAGGGTGTAACTTAGAAGCCAGATCTCTTGGTGAAGTCCATCTCTGTTTGCTACTAACACAGAGAATTATGACACTAAATTACACTCTTTTCAGTGTGGTGTAGTGAGATCATTGTGTTTTGATGGATGTCCTGGTTTCAGCCAGGACAGGGTTAGTTTTTTTTCCAATAGTCAGGACCCAGATATTATTTGATACCACTTCATGTTCTTGTCAGGGACAGGGGAAAGAGACTCTCTCTCCCTGAGGAAAGAGTGTTCCTTCTGGTGAAGAAAATGTGGCAGGCAGAACAGTCCAGTATTTGTTCATTGTTGAAGTCTTTTCTGTGTAAATCATTTCTTTTACTCATACCTTTTGTTATGAAGATCATTGCTGTTACTGCTCATTTTCTTATCTTCTTGTTACCAGTAAATTCTTCTTATCTCAACCCATGATCTTTGCCTTTTATGCCTCCAGCTGGAGGTGGAGGGGCAAGTGAGCAACATGGTGGTTTTAGTAGGAACACTAAACTGGAGTCCATTCCTAAATCAGGACAATGGGGCAGCCAAGTGAGGACAGCACTGGGAGTATTCTATGAGGCAACTGCAAAAATAGGGTAGGGTAATGATCCTGGTGAAGTACACAGTATGGCTGTACCTGGATCTGCTGGGGAGAAAATTATGGCACTTATTTTCAATGTTTCCTGGGACTGAGGCATGAAATTTAATTTCCAGCTTTATCTCTAACATGATCTCACAGGCAGGGAGATGCTTCCTGCTCCCTCCTGCAGATGGGGAACAAGAACAAAACTTGTTCATTTGAGAAGCAGAGTGAGCTGTACATTCGGTTTTTGTCAGGTCATTTCAGTGCTACATGCCCTTTATTTTCTATAACCTCTCTCTTTTCTCCCAGGAAGTACAATAGTGTGGTGCCAAAACCTGCACAATGCTGAGAATGCTGGAATGCTGCAGTGGGCGTTTCAGAAACCACACGATAATGCTCGTGTAGGACAAGCTGTTGCTATAATGTAAGACCCTTCAATTCTTACTGATGCTTATGGTTTACTTTTGTAAATGGTCAGCACCTTGTAAAACTACTCTCAGATCTGTAACACCTATTACGCCAGGGTCACCATACCCTACAGCTCTTTTTCTTTTTTTAAGGAGGAGGGGAAAGGTGAAGAGAAGGAAAGGAACAGTGTTATAAGAGGAGGCTGGACTCAATCTGTCAGATCCTGCTACTTCTGAGCAATTGGAATTGAAAGTGTGAGGATAGGCTTAGCTTTGACACAGATTAGGTTTATCACAATAAGTTCACCAGAGCTGCACAGACAAGAATGCAGTGTGGAGGAGAGGACCATTGCATAAATATTATCTGAATGTAAAGAGTTTTTAGAAAGCTTTTATGAAAACTCTGGAGAAAATATTTAAGAAATTCTAATCCATGCAGAATTACAGACTAACGTAACATTTTTAATTAATTATCACTGTATAATATAGGATAGGTGGCATAACTACAATTAATTTCAAGATCGCCAAAATTTATCCTGGTTCAAAAAGTCTCATTGAACCATGGTCCACCTTTAAATCAATAATAAAGAGACATGGCCTTAACCCTGATTCCCCTCCCCATATGGTGCATATTCACAACTTCTACAGAGGGCAATACAGAGCAGTAACCTGTGTAAATGAGCAGCCATGCTTAGCACCTCTGTGCATTTTAATCAGCTGAAACTGCCACCTAGCTAGTACATTTGGACAGAAAAGAGTTCTTAGCCAGAAAAAGGTAGCAGATTATGCCAGAAGGAGCTATTGTGTGCAAAAATATTTTAACTTCTATAGGAACTAAAAATAAACAGTGAATTTTCTAATTTGCAGCAAAATTTTTTCAAAATATAATAAAAAGGAAAACCGAAAGATTCATTTTCTGAAAAATATTTTTGTTTGATTCAAAACCTTCCGTTTGGGTTTTGACATTTTGTATTTCCTAGTATGATGTAGTGAAAATGAAAAACAGAAATATTTCTCTCAAGAAAATCATGATCAGAAAATTTCAGGAATATTAAAGCATATGTCACCACTTTTTTGCTCAAAAATTATCCCCTGTCAAATTCAACATATTTATGATAGGTGTTTTATTTGAGAAAGTCTAACCTACTGGCAGAGAAAAGTAATTGAGACACGATGTAAATTAATACTCAAAGCTAAAGGAAACAAAAGAAAGCAAATATTTAAAGCAGTAAAATCACAGAAATCTGAGTTTGACTTACAAATGGGTGAAAAAAAAGCTTTTTGCTTTTATTTTCCCCTTGATATTCTGACCAGGATAGTGTACTGTGGTATTAGACATCTGGCTTAAACTGTAGAGCTTACTGGATTTGATCAAGGCTTTTTCTGTCATTTTAATCTTTTAAAAACACCACCAAACAGATATGGTAAAAGATTATGGAACCTAGTTTATCTGTTAGAGTCTATCCTCTTTTGTTAAGATATCCTTATGCTTCAAAAGTTGAGCAGATACGTCTCAGAACTTAAAAAAGAATAATCTTATGGTATTTCTAATTGTGGTTTGTGATGTCCAACTAAAGAAATTATAAACTGTAGAATTCTACTTAGCCAATCTGATCCAATCACAGGGCACACTTTAATTTTCAATAGAGATGTTAAACTCTTGCTCTTCTTAGGAGCAGCATGTGCCAGCTTCAGGCAGAGATTCGAACACTGGCACTGATCCAGGAACAAAGAGGAACTTGAAATGAAGCTGCCACTGAAATACAGGCACAGCCTCTTCAGACGAGATGTCGGCAGCACTTGTTCTTACGTCTGATAAGGAAGGTTGATTTTTCTCAAATGATGAATTACAGGACACATACATGAAAGATATTTAACTCTTCCATGAGAGGCAGGTACCTGAAACTGCCAGTGGAAAGAAAGCATTTAACTCAAGGCATAGCTGTGCTATTGGTAAACCACAACTTCTTGCATTGCCACTATAATGTAAATTAAGTAGAAGTCTAGCTTATAAACTCACACTATGACCCATACTTTATGTTCCTTTTATGTCTCTTGGGTCTTGATCACAATGAAACTTTCTCAGTCTAAAGCAATTTAATGCAAACATTCCTGGGGAAGGCTATAAAATGTGAGTTTTGCAGTCAGTCTTTTATGGGTATTTTGGATGAATATTGTACACCCAGTTGAAAAGAAAAAGGATGACGAATGTAGACATTACGACATATGTGTGGGGTTTAGCTGAGTCTGTATTTGCACATGAATATTAACCCTGGTAATTGAGAAAACCTGTCTCTCCACACATCTTGTTCATTTCCACAAAAAACATGTGCATAGATTTAAGAGAGAATTAATGTCTTGCCTTATTTAATTACAAATTTTCTGGCTATGAGACTCCCCATGCTAGATTCTCTGTGAGGGCAATGGACTCAACAGATGCCATGTTACACCTACTAGATGGGGATAATTCTACTTGCTACTAAGCACTAACAATAACACATGGAGATGTAAGTTGTGAATCGAGTTCAGCAGACAGCACGGTTTCCAATTCTTAAGCATTTTGCAGCAAAACTAAAAAGCACCATCAAAGATGTTCACAAGTGGTATCATTGCAAATGTTTACAAAACATGAAAAGAATGGTAAAATATGTGCTTAAAAAATGTACTTGTTGAGATCTTGAGAGAAAGGCACGAAAACACATGGTGTTGAGACATAGACTTGGTTTCCTGCACAGTGCACCAAGATATTGCTTTTTTAATCAGTAATGGTGAATTCAACACCATTAACAACATTTTTACAGGTCACAGGTCACATGATGTCCTGCCTTTTCTCTGGTCAAGTTGTCTTTGTGATCCTGTCCATATGATTTTGAGAGTATAAAATAAAATAAATATCAAAAATGAAAATATGATGTCTTTAATATTTTTTGTCTTGCTTGGACAGATCACAAAGTCTTTGATTTCCTTACCTTCAGACATTATAAAAGGAAATTATCAATTGAAATGTGATAGACAAACAACTTCTGAAAGTATTTTTTAAAGTTTTAAAACAACAGGATATGAAATTACAGCAGTAATAATAACAGAACACAAATGCTAACATCCTCTACTGTCTCTGGCAAAGTGAAGGGCAGCTGCCCTCTGTGACACCTTTCAGTGCTGCAGCAATACACTGCAAAAGCTTCTGTTTCAAAATCTTGGTAAGAACCAATTCAACGAACAGCAGAAATAAATGAAGCTTATGAGGAAACATAATATTAGTCAATGGCCAGACACAAGGGTCTCTCCAGCTTCTGGTCACAGACAGATTCGTATTTCAATTTTCTGTTCTGCTTCCTCAATACAGTAATAATCTTATCACTCCATTTACTCTTCACAGCTGGCCTGCAATTCTTGGTTGGTTTTCTGCTGCAATTTAACCTGCTTGTATGTTGCTGAGACATTTACTAGAAATCAGAATGTGCCACTTAAAGAAGGCAGCACTGTAACTTCAAGGCTGGTGTACTGTGTCTAGTCAAGCATACTTACCTTTAAGGACTCCTTTTTTCATTTGTGAGGCACATTAAGGGAGGCAATATTTAGGAAAAAGGGCTCTGATAGGATCAATGCCCAAGTGTGCTTGTCTTACTCTCCTCAGCAGAACGTTCTCTTATCCTGGCAATGAATTTGTTATGCTCTGCTGTCAGTACTTTCCTGGCCATCATCTGGTGGGATTTGAAATCCTCTTTTCCCACATAACTGCAGGCCAGTTAGAGATGACTATTTTGTCTTTCCCATACAAGAGCCCCCAAAAGTATAAATTAGGTTCAGACTGCTAGTTGACACCTGTCTGATGCATCAGATGAAGATATGAGTGCTCATTGACATCTTTTCTTCCTGACTAGTCTGGAAAAAGGATTTAGAATTACTTAAATTTATCAAAGAGGAGAGGCAGGAGTAATTTTTCTGCTCCTTTTGTACTCCTTTGAAAGAGAAGTTCTAAAAGAGCCAGAACTGGATTTGGAAGAGGGATTACTGGAAATCCCAGGCAATGGATAGAGGGCAGCAGGGAAGGTACCTCCCACTATGATGCTCATTTCCAGATGGGTCCCAAGCCTGACATGTTTATGACCCAATTATACCACATTTATACAGCTCCTGTTCCTTGTCTGTGTAACTCAGTGGCAGTGCAGTGCCCATACTAGGAAAGCACAGTCCATTATGGACGGATTCAAACACTCTGAAGAGTGATATCACACAACGAAGACTGCAGATCTCGTGAGCTGGAGCAGTCATGTTGCAGCAGGCAATACTTCCAGCCTAATCCTCCTCTACCTATGACATATCTTTTTATACTGTGGTTGAACATAGACATCTTACGCTGAATCGTTCATTTTGGCATAAAAGCTTAATTGTGCACATTGATTACAAAAATGCACACAGTTTAACTGGGTGAGAACTGTAAGGTATAGACCTAGTCAAGTTTCAGCTCATAATGCAGTCATTAATGGACAAAGTTAATGAAAAAGTCCAGTATAGATGGATAACTCCGTATTTTTTTCACAATAGCTTTACCTTTATAAAGTCAGAGGGCAATGGTCACCATAAAATTATGTAATAATACAAATTGTTAGATGATATGACTGTGGTAGTCATCGTATTCCTAAGCATTTAACTAAGTCCTACCTGTATGAACAGCCGTTTAAAATACACAGGATCTGAACAATAGATTTGAAAAGCTGTTGATAAAGTTCCTGATCCACCTACAGTCAACAAAAAAAGACCAGTTGACTTCAATGCGAAAGAGAATAATTATTTTCCTCTAGTGGAGGTTCAGACTCTTCACAGAGCTGAATGTCTTTTGTTCAGTGCATGGTGTCAGCTGAGGCTGTAAGAGCTCTGCAGAACAGGACCCTAAGAGTGACTGCAACATGGCTTCCTCCAGCGCTGCCGTAAGATTATTTATTTTAATCTGTAAAATCTTTTAAAAATTGTTGATGTCATATATTATGAATAAAATAAAATCTATGTCTAGGCAGTCTTACAACTTAATAGCTCAGTGGGATGTAAAAATCCATGCACCACAGTTTGCTCGAGTGAAGCAACCTGCTTCCTGAATACAGTTGTTATAGCATTAAATGTTGGGGTTTTTTGTAATATCTGAAGAGAACTGGTTCCAAACTGTGTTTAGATTTAAATATAATATTTTAAGTCTAGAGAAATGGACAACTGTAAACATGTCTCTTCTGTTAAAGACACAAAATAGACATAAAATTATTTAGTACCAGAGGAGGAAGACTTCAACAACTTTTAAAAAGTTAGAAGAATTTAAATATTCTATAAAATTTTAATAGAGACTAATTTTAGGTATAAACATTATGATTTGTTAATTTTCCGGTTTACAGATCAGGTAATATGTAAGGTTGAGCAAAATTGTAAAGACTTTTGAAAAACATTTGCAATTTCATTTGACGAATTCATTCCTGCAAAATCAGCTTTCAACAAAATTCATGCAGTGAGGCCTCTGCACCAGAATTAGGTGGACATTTTTCTCCATTTGTTTGCAAATCAGTTGCCATTCAAGGACAGACCTAATTTCAATTGCAGTATTTTCTTTTATATGTTAACATGACTTACATTAATTTCAGATATTTCACTGCTATGTCCATTCAGCACTTGCTTTTCAGCCAGAGGCTTAAAAGGACACCCAAGGTCTCAAGAACATCTCTGAGGTGCAGACTCCACTCTCACAGTAGATAGTTTTAGGCTGAGACAAGGTTTTACTATACTCAGGGGCCTGTGGTTCAAACACTCTCCTGTTTGCTCAACTCAACCTTATTAAGGTCAAAACACTTTTATCAGTAATGAAATGATTCTCTCCTGTGTAACATGCCTCTAAAACAATGCACCACAAATGATGCAATCAAAACTAATATAACTATACATTTTATTAACACCGAAGTCTTCACCACAGGATTCATGATATAAAGCGAAATATACAGAAACATTATTAGCACAAGTAAGATGTAGGTCACGCTACAGGGTTGTTCTAGAGAAAGATTAATGAGCAGTTCGATTCTGGTACCTAGGTATATAAAGATCACTAGAGAGCTTTTGTCTGCCTCGATCCCAGAGTCTGCCTAGTCTTTAAATGATTAGTTGGCAACCATTCTTTGTTCTGATACAAATTCAATGGACTAAACCCACAGTTGTACCATAGCTAAGCTAGGTACATTCAAGAAGAATGTGAGGAGACAAAGGCATCTTTAATCCACTGTTGCTTCCTGGTTGTGTAGTCTGAACTAGACCAGCAACTCCTCTGTGTTGTGGGGGCTTGCAATGACTCCCCAGTCTGCTGCCTTAATAGAAATGGCTCAGTGGAAAAGTTCCACAGTTTCACTTTGCTCTCACCCAGTTAGGCTACTCATGCAGGCAGTTGTGAGGAGCAGTCCTACTCTGAACAAGCTGGAAAGGGTCTTCATGCCTATCCCCTGCTAAGCTGATGCACTGTTTGGGTCAGGGCTGTTCTAGAAACCCCTGGTCCTGGGCTCACATATTTTGCAATGCAATACAAATATCCAACAACAACAGAAATCAGGTTTTTCTGTAACCTCTGACCTTTCTGGACAAAAATGGGTAACTGGAAGGACAACAGTGGTAGAGATGAAGTCTAGAAGTCTGGAAAGGCAGAGATGAGCACTCACAGTGATATTGTGCAAGGACTGCTAAGACAATAGTAAACATTGCTATATTGAATTTTGTTAAAAATGTTAAGAGTTTAGTTTAAAAACTACTATTTATGATTGTAATCTTAATACAAATCATATCCACTCCTTCTGTGTGTGTCCCTCATGTGTAAACAAGCAGATATTTTCTGATGAGTGCAGTTTCAGTAGACCCATATAAAGAGATTAGAATGAAGATATTATCAGACACTCTACAATAAAGGTACGTATTGTATGTAAATTCAAAAGATTGACATCATGCACAGCACTTTAATACACAATTCTGTGAGGTGAAGTGGAGGCAGGTAGGCAGCAGTGGCAATGAAGAATGATGCAACAGCACAACTCACACAGCGGAGACCTCTTTGGAAGTGAGTTTTGCTTTCGACATCCTCGTCAGAAGCTGGCATTAGTGTCTGCTGAGCTTTCTAAGCACAGCTATCAAGCGTACTTCTTGTCATTTTTATCCAAGCTGCGACGTGACTACGGGGCACGTCCCTTTTATTGTGCCTGGATCCTTTGCTGGGTTCCATGGCTGCAGCCTTCCCTTGAGTGTGAATGATTTGCCTCTTGTTCTCCAGTGAGCAAACTAGAGTAGACTTAGAGACTTGCTGACTTTACCAGTCATCATGCAATTTCCACTCTACTGTAAAGAAGGATTTTGTGAAAAGATATGGAGCAAGCACAGTTCTGAACACTTCTTTCAGTAGTTCATATGGTAAAATCATTGTCATTGAACAGTCCCAGATAATAACAGAGTTTATTAATAATTATAATATATTAATCATATATTTAAATTTCATGAGACATTAAACAAAAAGCCACTCTGCATGAAACAGGCTTTTCAAAAATACTTTAGGGCATATGCAAACCTTGGAGGAAAAAAAAATTCTTTCTGTTCAGATTCTACAGTTCAATGTACTATTTAATTGACTCAGTCAGTCAGAAATACCTTTCTTTAAACTCTTTGATCTATTAGTACAATACTTTGCCATATTAATTCACCTGTTAACCAAAATTCAATATATCATAAACTCCAAAATAAGTACTTTAAAAAAACCACATGGATCTTTATGCTCTATATGATTTTTTTTTTGTGGGGGGGGCAGGAAGAGAGGGATAGAAGAATGCATGGAGTCATGGAATAAACTGGGTTGGAAGGGACCTCCAGAGGTCTTGTCTGAGCACTGTTCAGACCAATTTTGAATATTTGCTAGGATGGAGATTCCACAGCCCCTCTGGATTCCTGTTCTGATTGTCCTTATAGTAAAATAATTTCATCTTTAGATGAGATTGGAATTTCCTGTGTTCCAATAGGTCTGCTGCCTCTTCATCTGTTATGCATTTCCAACAAGACCCTGTCCTGTCTTCTGTATCCCCTGACATTATGTAGTCAAATACAGGTCTCAGACCCCCCTTTAGTGCTTCCTTTCTAACGCTTATCCAGCACGGCAGCCCTCGCTTGGAATCACTCCAGTACATCAACACCCAAACTGGAGAGGAAAGAACAAAACCAGGCAGAGTAATCTTAGGAGTCTCACAAATGCTGAAAGGATAACTAAGGCTAGTGCAGACCTATTGCTATCTCGTTTGGGAGCGGCTCACACATTTCTCCCTGCCACTGCATCATGCTGCAGAGGGGTGCACTGAGTGCTAGTCCAGAAAGAAGATTGCATTTTTCTCCTTAAGGAGAATTTCATGTTTCGTTGATGTTTCCTCATAGAGCAAGGTAAAGAAAGCACAGAAAACTAATTTATAGATAGAAGTTAGTCCTTTGTCTCTTGTTTTTAATCTGTCCACTGGGCATTTTACAAGCTTTTCATGTTTTGAAATTAACTTAGTATTTTATGAAAAATATTCAGCCTCTGAAATGCTCTAGGGATTGAAACTTCTTACTTAAACAGCAATGACACTCTGAAGGTTAAGAAGACCAGTATAAGTTAAAGCCCAGCCAATATAGGCCAGCAGAACAAACACTGTGCATTAGAGAAAAAAGTGCTCCAAGTCATGCTAAGCTTTCTACAGGCTACACTGCTACACTTCTACATGTACAGGTAAGATGTAGACTTGCAGTCCTGAAGGTATTTTGACTGTGCCATGAGGCATGATGCTCAGATAGCTAAAGCTTCTCGGCAGAGGAACCAGACTTCAAATCCATGCAGTCTGGAGGTGAAAGTTATAATCACAAACCTGGTCATATGCTTAGGAAGTCAACAGGTTTATATAATTTCAAGTAGACATCACCTTAACCCTTTCTCACGTGTCCCTGGCACAGAAATTGGTGTCACCTACACTAGCTTAGTAGGCCAGGCAAAATCAATCTGACTTTTCTCATTTGTTCAGTTCTGACTCCCGAGCCTTTTCAACAGCCTCCCATTTGGACACTTTTTCTCTTTGTATGTGACCATTTACTTGTCTTCTGCCATTTTAGAGAATAGATTCCACAAGACCTCTATCACAATGCCAATGCAACAAGCTGCTTTACTGGGCAGATTTCTGGTTCCATTTTTCTAGTACTCTCACCATCTATCAACCTCATATTTTATCCACCTAGGAGGGAAATTTTTGTCTCGTAAAAAAGCTTAGTGCTCTGCTTTGGCTTAAGTATAATTGTATTTAAAGATCTTGAAGGTTTCAGTTAGCAGAATTAACATCTATATAATTTCATGATGCATTTTAAAAACTTTAGCAACTTTCTATAGACAAATTTGATAATCAGAACTCCCTTCAAACGGATTCAGAATTATAGCAAAAAAAAGTAAAATGAGATTCCTTTTCATTAAAAGCTAAATTTTTACCTTCTTATCTGATTTCCTTAATGTGAAAATACAATCAAAGTGAACCATTTGCCTATACAAATTAGTTTTAGCTGACTTTAAGTAAATTAGATAAGACATAATGTCTCTAACTGGATACGTGGTGGCAATTTTACTCAATTCCATCAAATTCTAAGGATTTATCAATATATCTGAATAAACACCATTAAAATTTAATTGAATTTCAATATTCAGATTAACGCTGACTTTTCAGTGAAGTATTTTATTCAAAATTCTTTCTGAAATTAAATATATAGAAAACAATTCGATATACCAACATGCAGCTAGGTACGTGTTCAAAAACTGCAGTTCTAGCTTGGCCTCTGAAATTATGCTTATTGAGCAGAATTACAGTTTTGTAAGTTAATAATTCACAGATTTACAAATATTTATGCTATTAAAGATGTATATATGTTTATTGGATTTTACAAAACCACCTAAGGAAGTCCACCCTAATCCTGTGGACATCAATAGGAAATCCTGTTTATGGACAATGCATGTTTGTCTTTATGTTCTTGTACATTTAAACTCAAGCTGTGTATAATTTAATTTTCCATTACAAATGATGAATGCCAAAACTTTGATACGTATAAAAAGTACACTTGGAAAATAAATCTGATTTAGAACTTTGTATGCATTCCATCCAAAAATTTTCTCTTTGTGAATGCATTAATGTAGAAAAATGGCATAGATGCCAATTTGTATAGAACCAAGGCAAGTGAATATCTGATTATTCAATTTTGGATATTTAACTGAACAAGATCTAGTTTGTTCCCATAGAATAGTACATACATTTGCATAGCAAGTATTCCTGGCCTGGACTTGTTCAAATCAAACCCACTGTTACTAGCAAAATCACTGGAAGACTTTATATATTAAAAATCAGCAAAACTAATGAGATTTTATATACTATTGCAAAAACTAAAGGAAATAAATTATTTGATTACTATATATTGTCAAGGCCTTATCAGATCTCTACCCTGATTTCATAAGGTATGTCTTCCAAAGAAGATCTCAACTTAAGTGCCTCTTGAATGAGTTAATAAAGAAAGAAATTTAAAATAAAGGAGCACATATATTTCCCATTTACGCAATCACATGCAGATTGATATAAGAACATAAGAATGTCCATATGGAGTCAGACCACACCTCTGTCAAGGCTAGGATTCTCTCTTCAGCACTTGCCAGTACCAGATGCCTAATGAAAGTGCATGAGAGCAGGACAAGCACATAGGGATATTATATGCTGGGATACTCTGCAGAATACTTTCCAGCCATCTGTGACTCAGGTAGTTCCTGAACTGCAGAAATGGTGTCTGCATTTAATTGTCCCAAGCAGATTTTCCTGTCATGAATTCATCTGCAGCCATGCAAACTTTTCCATCTGCAATATCTTACAGCAGCAGTGTCACAGCTTAATTGCATATTCTTTGCAGAAGCACCTCTTGTTTGTTCTGGACCTGCCACCTGCTAATTTTATCTATCGTAACTCACTCTCTTTTTTTTTTTCTCTGAAGCGAGCAATCATTTACTAATTCACCATCTTCATGCTACTTGTGATTTCACTGATCTTTCTACAACCTTCCAGGCTACGTGCTTCTAGTCTATTTAATCATGGCTCTTGCCTGTACAGCAGCCGTTCAACACTTTTGTTCATCCTTCTCACCTTTCTCCACATTGTGTTCCACTGTATGGTTTCTGAAGGTGGAGGAGGAGGAAAGAAAGCCTTGCTTGCTTAAGATGGTGCTTTATGTTTTATCTCTATTCTTTTCTAATAATCTCTTTATATTTTACTTGATTTTTTACTACCTTTTAAAAGGGTTAGCCTGATTTTAAAAAATAGTTACATGCATTGTTTTACATATTCTCATTCCTGAGAGTAACTGTCACTTCAGAAATTGTTATTTCATAAGCACAGTTAGGGGTTTTCCCCCCATGCATCAATTTACATTTGTTTACTTTAGTTTTATTTAATTGTTTTTAAGCTTCTGACCCTTCATTATATGAGAAACTTCTGAAGCCTTCCATGCTGAATCTAACCTTTTCTGTCTTGAATATCTTTAGTGTCATCAGCAAAGTTGCTACCCCAGTATTTCCCTCTTTTACAGACCATTTATGAACATACTGAACAGCATAAACTTCCACTTGGGAATACTCTTCTCACTCTGTATAAAAACTTAAATTTTAACTAGTTATTTATCTGAAAGTGTGCCCTTGGTAGCTTAATTTCCTTAATAGTGTTTATGAGATGCTGTTTCAAATACCCTTGGGATTTGTTCTGCCTTGTTCAGTTTCTTGTTAGTGTCTTATAAAGTATGGTAATATGAGTGTAACATAGAACTTGTGTATTCAGGCTTTTCTGAGTGACTGAAGACACTGCCAACTTTGATCCAACTTACAAATTACATGAATGAGAAAAATTGCAAAATAGTGGCTTGCTCTTTTCTTTTGTGTAAAAACAAAATGAATACATACGTTAGTCAAGTACAAAACCTTGCATTACAAGTTACCTTTTAGCTTAACACCTGTCAAAAGGGTATGTGTGATTGCCAAGCCCAAAGGCTTGTATTCTGTACATTACAACTGAAAGGAAAATTGGATTCTTCTATTTTTTTCTCAGCTATTTCTAATCTTGATTGTATATTCTAATTAACCTCTCAATACATGAAATAAAATAGATTAAGCATTTTCTCCACAGATACACAGATTAAATTTGCTCTATGTAGGCAGCATTCAGCTTCAGAGTTGATCTCCTGTGGCTAAAAAACATGTATTGAAATGATAACTCTATGAATTTTTTTATACTCATACAAAAATTGTAAAAATCTAATTATTAATGAAGTGTATGATTACATAGATAACTTGCAAAGAGATTACAATAGACGTATATTTTAAGAGTGTTAGTTATGCATTTGCATCAGTAAATGTAGAAATCTCATATTTACACAGTTTGAGAAAGCCAGCCCCTTAAACAAAAGTGGATCAAGATATTTTATATTTACCTGGAGCAACAGAGTTTATATGGGCAGTTGCTTTGGAAACTATTATTTTAAAATCTATTATGATAAGGTTATAAACTCCAGAATAGTTTGGCCATACCAAACCAAAACAATGCTGTCTTCAAGAGCTGGGAAAACTCTCTCAGCTCCTTTGATTTAGCCCAATAATAGTCACTCTCACCTTGGATGAATCCAGACTCCATTTATCATGTTTTCAAATGCCTGTCTGTCAGTGCCTCTCACACTTTCAAATGTACAGTCTGCTTGTTTGTATAGAGCTTTCAGTGTGTGATTTGCACCAGATTTATGTTTAAAGCTTCACCTCTCCATTCATGTGTCAAATCCTAAATTAAGTCTCTCAGTTACTTCATGGTAACTTGTTGGTGCAGTCATACTGTACATCAGCTAAGAGAGTTTCTCCCTTGTCAGATGCGTCAGCCAGGCTTTTTATCCCTTCCACAAACTGCTGCTCTGAAGTCTGTGCATGAGTCCCCAGACATGTGCAATACCAGTTTGCCCAGTCTCCCCTCAGAACAGGGAGATGCCCAAACTCCACCAGCATTTTGTCTTTTCTTGAGGAAGTGTTGGATAGGTGCCCAGATGGTCTTTCTTATGTATGAATACAAACAGAGTTTATAGGCAGTGAGATAGGAATGACAAAGCTGATTGTAATGGCAGAAAATCCCCTAGAGAAAGTAAACCATGTAACTTGTGACAGATGAGGTGAGAATATTTTCACCAGTTATAAATTCAAGTTTGAAAGTTTTAGCACGGAGAGTTTTATCTTAACATAAATTGAATATAATGTATTTACTCTGGATTTACACCAAGGCATGTGAGATTGGAATTTGACTCAGTATTTTTACTCACACATCTGAGACAGGTTGCTTCTAATAATTAATTCAAATGCTGCGATTATTGTTTTTCCATTTCAATCCCAGTCTCCCACTCTGGCATGTCACAAGGAAGTCACAATTCTCTTACACTGAAGTAAATGTTCTGCAGCTGCCCAGCACAGAGCTACCACAGAGCAGGTATGGGCAGAATGGCTGGCACTTCCCTTCTGCAGAGCCCTTAAAGCTGGCACACTTATAAGTTATTCCTTGACAGAAATTGTAAAGGGGAATTTTTTAAATTTAATTAACTGTATAGTAGAGGACAATATTCTGAAAGCTTTGAGCCTTCTCTTCACAAACTGTAGTACCAGCTTGCACCAGAAGACAAGCAGTAGATCCTGCCCTAAAATGTTTCTTCTTTTCTTTTCTTTAACAGTTTAATTACTAAAAGCCTGTGACTCTGTTTAATATATAAGTTATTTAAAATAAAAGCTAATATACTTCTGCAATTCAAAAGCAAAACAAGGGGTCATTAGGTGGCCCAGTAACACCAGCAAATGTGGTGCATGAGGCTGTGGAAGTGTGGTGCACTTGTTTTCTATGCTTGAGAGACATACCCATTTTGTTTTCTGACCTAGTGAAGTTGCTAAAGACACACATCTTTTGCTGTCTCAGTAAGACATATTCTTGTTTTCTTGCTTTATTTGATCTGGTATAAAAGTAATACTATATTGAATGTGTAGATATGGTTGATATTTTTTAATCTGAAAAACTTTTGATAAGAAATATAAATTCATATTAAAAGAATTAGAATAAGGAATAGGCTGATTAATGCTGCTAGTGTTACAGTCATACATAGATTTTCCTGTCAGACAGTTGGCTTTTGCAGTCCAGTTAACTGAATGCAGCTTAAGCCTTTCAGTACATTTCTGAATTTAAGAGCCCCACATCCTGGAGTCATGTGAACAACCACTTTCATTTACCAACAGAAAGTACAGTTAAACTCTTGCAGTATTACCAAAAAGCCTGCAAATATAAAATTAAGGTTTCAAAAACCAGAAGCTCCAGTTCTTAATGTAAACTTGATTATTCACTATAATAAATATCTCAAGATCTTAGAGGACCTGGGTTTCAATTTGATTTGATTTGTTGCCACTGAAACCCTGGGACATTCAGTGATACATCAGTGACTACTTTTGATTCAGATAAGAATTTTCAATTTGTTTTAAGAAAATTAAAAAAAAAAAATCATAGTTTTAGAAATGGGAGGCATGGAACACATGATACCTAACAGCATCAATTTTTACTTACACAGGAAGGTTAAGTCTTCCCAAAGCAAACGTGGTTTGGGCTTAAAACTCAGAGGAGTAAATGAAAAATGATGAAAGGAAGAGTAAATGAACTAGAAACACTGAATAAGATTAGGCAAATAAAATCTATCAGATATATGTTATAACCACTCAGTTAAAGAAAGAAATGGAACTGGTTTCACGTGCTTCATCCCTCATGCTTCTTTGGTAGCCCTTATTATTTTTCCCAAGTATTTGGTTTAGTTTTCTTTATCATCTCTGCTGATAAACACAGCATTCTTGTACTCCTTATACAATCTTTGGTTTTATACATATGGTGAAAAGTTGTCATATTTGATTACTGGCAACTGGAAGACGCGTTGTATGGTTTTAATGCTACTTTCCCCTTATCGATTCTAGCACACTGTCCACGGAATTTAGAGGGAAAATAATTCTGAAAAATGTTGGCAAGCTTGTACTGTGCTATAGCTAAACTGCTTGGCAGAAAGTACCTCATATACCAGCTTTCCTCCTATAATCTCCATTTATTCGTTTCTTATATGTCTGCCTCTAGTTCAAATAACTCCACAGCCTTGTAAAATGCAAGTAAATGTCATACCTAAATGCATTGTTAGTACATTAAATCCTCATTTTAGAAGGGTCCTTAAGCACACATTTCAGTCTGAAATATTTTTTTCTATAGATGTGAGCTTTACCTTGAAAAGACCATGAACATCTTGAATAAACAAAGTTTATTCGTAGTAGAAATGTAGTAGAAACACTTTGCTCCACACACAATTAATGACATGAAATGTATGCAACTTGGTTCCCTTAAGAGCAAATACAGTGACAATAGCGACACGAGAGACCATGCTCCCTTTTGCTTCTGATGCATCAGACAGCTGGGATGAGCTGCTTCATAAAATGAGGTAAAGCACAATAAATATTGTCCCCTGGACATGCAGGACTGGCCTCCTGCAGCAAAATCCAGCAGAGCTGGCAGCAGCAGTGTGGCCCTCCCAGAGAGACAGGCAGGGCACAGAGCATAAACCCAGGGCTGCTGCCACCACCTGGGTCACCCCTCCTGCCCCCCAACCCTGTGCCCAGCCAGCACAGCTGCCTGGGATGGTGGGGACTGGGAAGAATAAGACTATTTACAGCATCCAGCAGTTTCCTTTCCATCTAGGACTCTAGATGTTTTTCCTTTGGTAATACTAGATATGTATTTTGCTTGAAATTAAAAGGTATAAAACCCAGTTTAACAGGAAAGTTTGAGAAAACATTTGACTGAACCTGTAGTTCTAAACAAAGAGCAGTACAAGAATTTTTGTCATATTTTTACATTATTTCAGGTTTTTCCTATTTTATACATACATAGCCCTCCAAAAAAAATCCTTAAAATCCTTTTTTTTTTGCCAAATAGGAAAATAATTTCAGAAATTCTGCTTGAAGGAAAAAATTTACTACTCAGTCTAAATAATTTTTTCTAAGGTCTATGTTACACCATCTCCAAAACTGTCATAAAGTGGAAGTTGTATGTCACATGTTGTGCTAGAAAGAGTGCACCCATCTCAAACATATGAATGGTTTGTTGGACCGACCTCTTGGAAGACTTGAATTTCAGACTCAAATAATCAATGGGCATGAATCAGAGTTTGCAAGCTTTGGGCTCTGAAACAAGTTGATTAACTACTGATGCTGCTCACCTGTCACAATTGTATAGTTTATAGTATAAACTTATAGACCTGAAGTAGTCTATGTTTTTCTGAACTGGAAGCTTCAAAATAATTCAATCACATGAGAGGAACCACATATAATCACATGGATTATAGTTCCTATAATCCACAAGCCTTACTGCTGTTTGATGATATTTTTTAATCACTTTAATCTTTTCATAATCTATCTCTGTTTTGAAATTCAAGAGAAATTAGGAGTAGCGATAAGAAATAGTTGGTAACTACCCCTTTGCAAATACCCACAGCATTCATTTTACTACCAAATTCTAACTATTTATCTTAAGAGTAATAGTCACTAATATTTGTAAATCCAACTTTAACCCTAGGAGTATGCAGTGAATGAATAAACAAGCAAGCTCTGAGAATATATACTGTTTATTTTGTGTCTATAATTAGTGGGTTCATCTGGAATCTGTGGAAGGACTGTCTAACATCTAAGCTAACCGCAGCCAAATCAACTGGAATTTTTCTACTGATTCCCATGAGCTTTAGACTCAGACCCTAAATTCTTACAACTCAGGAGGAAAACAAAATAGTGTGGAGTGGTTTCCACAAATATTGTTTTAACAGAACTTCAAGATTTCTTTTTTAAACTCCGCTTTGGTGAGGAAAGCGAGAAGAAGAAATAGCATCTGCATGGAGTGCAAGTTGGCAAGGATTCCAGTCTGCCACTTTCCAAATTGTTTTAGAAATGTTTGGCACGTCTCTGTCACAAATTACAGCTGATTATAATTTCACAGTATGTGCAAGCAGATGGAGGAGATGAATTGGGGAAGAGTTTCACCCCAGACAAATTAATTATTAGTAAGTATTTTCAGAGCAGAAGTTAAATATTAAAACTGTGGTTTGAAATAAAGAATTATGGGATGTCCAAGTAATCTATAACTTTGAATCAAAAATTTTATGGACAATTTGACACCTGGTTAGATAATTTAGCATGAAAGTATATCTGAAGGAGAACATATTTAAGAAACTTTTAACCACTGGTCATTTTTTCAAGTTATCTCTTATATCAGCACATTCATGGGCAGTTAAAACTAGAAAACATTCTTTGCAGGCAGGACATGGAAATCTTTCAAGCTTTCTTTTCCACTTGTGGGAAAAAAACATTTAACAGAAAGCTTCAGAAACCTGCTTTCACGGCCACTATTTTCTATGTAAGTCAAAGTTCAGTGTATAAATCACTACCTGTTATCTATCTACACTCTTAAAAGCCAGGCTGAAGACACTAGAAGGAAAAGGATGTTGGAAATGAGATGAGGAGAGAATGGAGAAGCAAGCCAAACGCTTCTGTTTGACAAGTTGCGTGACTGAATGGGTAGGTAACATCTTGTTTTCTCTTTCCTGTTCAGGAACTTATGATCTTTCTGTTGACTCAGGTCCTTGTAAAAATGGTGCTGCTGAGGACTTCTGCAATCCTCTTTCCGTGGCCCTAATTTTCTGTGTGGGTAAAAAAAGTGTAACCTTCTGCAGACATGCATGGAATTCAGCAGTCGGTAATTTCTGCATATATCTCATAAAAAGATGTTCTTGGCAAGAAAGATTTGGCTTGGCTAAAGTATATAATAGTCAACTGATATTCAAAAAATATTTGAAATAAACAATGGTTACATAGTTTCTTAAGAATCCCTTGCACGAGGAAAGTATTTGATTTGAACAGAAAATTAGAGGTGAGATGAGAGTATTTCTTTGAATAAGCAATACTGGACTTATTTTATTTATTTAACTTTTCTTTTTTAAACAGGAGTTTACTTAAAAGATGAAATTAACACCCTTAAGATTAATTATTTGCAGTTACTGTGTGGAGGCTACAGTTTATTAAGTAATATTTATGGAAGGAACCAGAAGTGGAAAGGAATATATGAGAAAAATTTTGTTTATTTGAATGTAACATCTTATGTGTCATGGCAAAAAAGAAAGAAATGTGCTTATCATTATATGCATATATTTATCCCTAGTCTAGTTCAAGATTTTGCTTATGATGAAATACAGCTTTAAGTATTTTCACTAATTGAATTTAATTTTTTTTTCAAGTATTTGACACAATCTGAACTATTTTATGAAGGAAAGTGTTTCTTTGCTGTGCTTCTAATTTTCCCTGGGAAACCTTTTAACCAGCTGATGGTGCTTATGTGGTGTAGTATTTGTAGGGAATCAAATACAATGCATATTCAATGACTCTTTGTGTCCTTTGGACAGAAACCTTACTGAATCTTTGAGATTATGTCAAAAACTCACCATGATAAATATTTTAAAAACTTTATAGTGTGCTACAGTCTGATATGAATACAGAAATGTGTTGAATTAACTGCAGTAATGTATCCTGCCGATTTTTTTCCAAATTAAAATCTTTGCTGCTCTAGATGTTTAAACATCGTGAAAATGCTAAGAGATATCAGCAGGCTCTAGAAAGGAACAATTTCCTAAATCAGTTTGCTCTTCGATCTCGAACGGTATCTTGCACATACTTTCTGTGTTATTGGTAGTATCCTCTCATTCTCTAAAACTCAGTTTCATGGAAATCTGTAATTATGAAGTGTAACTTTAGTAAGGGTAAAAAGCATGCTTCAGAGCTGCAGCTAGGTTTCTTTAGTCCTGCAGAATTTAAAATACTTTGGGGGTTAAGGCTAGTCTAGACGACTACGGACAAAATGACAGGCTAAAATGCTGCTGGCATCCTTGCCAGTGGGGAGTCTCCAATGAACTTCAGCTCAGCCATTTCTCCCAACACTCATTCAATCAGCATGAGGTTTCTGAGCTTAGGAAAGTACAGTTGAGCTATCTGTACAATTTGAGTTCAGTAAATGGCAGTAAGGAAGTAACAATTTACCCATTTTTTTTTTATTTTTATACAATTTCAAGTTATTGAATGTCACAGTGACTATGATTAATGTGTTGTCATGTATAAAATCTGGGATATGAGTAAAGACTCTTGAAGTTGCTTACACTGGAGCATGTCGTATCCTTCCTGACGTTTTATTATGCTATATCCTTTTAGACCTGAAAACACATTAGTAAGTGTGCACATAAAATAAACAACACCATGACCCACCACAATGGATATCTGATTGTATATTCAAGAAGTCTTTCACACTAACACTGACTTTCCCACACTTACATACATTAGTTGTTGCAGAAGATATTGATTTCCCATATATTACTCTTACTATTATATTAGCATAATAAAATAACAAAAAAGAGATGCAAGAAATCTGCAAGAACAGAAGACAGGCATTTATTTCATCCTCCTTACCATTTTATTGTACACATGTAAAATGTGTACTTGAGTGTTCAAATGTATATCTCACAAACAACTGTCTAATTTTATATATTTATGTGTTTATTCAATTTTTACGATTTCTCAATAATTGTCCAGAAAATATAAAAATAATAATGATGAAATATATAAGTAACTCTGAATTAAGTTTTTCAATTAATAGGACTACTGCATACTGGCTTTTTTCCCTAAACTGTCTTATATCAAAAACAACTTTAATTAACACCTCATAAAACAAACCAGTCTCTTACAATGAATGAATTTATTGCACACAAAGGCTACATGTTTAAGAAGTCTCCCCTGTATGTAAATTAGACACAAACTATGCGCTAGATCTGTTAAATACAACAGATTTCATACATAGTGGAAATAAATATGCAAATCACATAAAAATAAATTCAAGTCTTTGTTACAAACACCCTGGAGAAAATTTTAACAAATCATAACTGTCAAAGGAATGGATGATGAAAGTTTTTGTCATGCAAAAGGATACAAATCACTCTTCTGTTGCAAGCATTGCTCGTTTATTTTCGTGGTTGTAGGCACATCATCAACTTTAATGATAAAAGCCTTCCACAAAAATAATTCTTAAGCCTCAGGAACAAACACCTCTTTGGCACCCTGAGAGCATGTTCCACAAACATCATCAATCTCCTTCTGAGTATGATTTACAGCCTTTCCCTTTGGCCGGCTCAAGCTGTCCATGTGCGCGGCCCAGCAGCGTCACATTGGGATTCTCCTCTGCTTTGTCCTCCAAGCCTGCACTGCTCGATTGACATGCTCATGGTCAGCTTTCCAAACACATTTGGAAAACAAGAGAAGGAAGTTTGAGCATAATCCCTTCCACATGGACACATCAGAAATGTACATGTCAGATGAGACCAAAAGGGAAGGAACGCGTATGTAAATTCAAATTAACAGGCCGAATCCGCAGTTCCAGCCAGATTTATCATGTGTAGCCAGAAGGGATGTTTTAAAAGAAGATGCAATTCTCTCCCTGACTGTGTGGCTCCTCCATTTTATTTAATTGCCTGCATCTACTAAGGGGTATTTCATGCACCAAGAGAGCCAAAACACAGAGCATCATTTAGTAAGATTCATTTTCATCTGTGACATGACTTTTGTGCCAGGTGCTGCATATGTATTGTGAGAAAGGTTGATGAAGGCAGCTGTACTCCAGCTGAGACTCCCCTGAAGAAGATTTAAGTGTTCTTTATCTTCCTTTGTTTTGTTAAACTGGAGGAGAAGGATATACTATGATTACTGACTTCTGCAGAAACAGCCCTGATTTTTCCCTTCTTTGTACCAGCCCTGTGGGTAAGTATATGTTCATTTAAGGCAGTACAGATGATAGGAAAATCATCTATTGTATGTGTCGATGAGAGACAGCAGGATAAAATAACAACTTAAGTCAGTGAAATTTAGCATCTGGGAGCACAGCTCCGTCTTCATGACCGAACTGCCTGAAGTTCACTTGTGGACTGCAGGTGTCTGATAAATGAACTCTTTCTGGCAGCTTTCCTTGAGTTTCAGGAATAGAGTCCATGAACTCAAGTCAAAGACATTTAGTGTTCTTTAGAAACTCTTACGCCATGCACTCACTAAAACAGATGTACATTCATTAATAATTGTTGCCTCACTTAAGCCATTCTCAGAGAGAGAAAGTCTATATCCTTATCAGGAAAACATGTAAACATTATGATTAGTTGTAAACACAGACAGATCTTTAATATGTCTACATTAAGTGAAACAGTAGATACTTATGAGCCCAGTGATATTTATAGAGGAAACAAAGTGAAAGAGAAGGACCTAGCAAAATAAATCTAAAAGTGAATTCATAAGATCTTTGGGACATTTTTACAAAGGCTGAAAAATGAGGTGGATTAAATTTCCTGAACAGAATGTTACAGAGTGCTTCTATGATGAAGGCTAGCTTATACAAGGAAATATTTAAATCATCTCTCTTCAGATGCTTAGACTTAAAGGTACTTTTATAGAAAGTTTAAGGCAGGTCTGAAATGTCTTTGGAAGCCTTTAACTCCAAATTTAACCATCCAAGCTAGAGACTTAAATATAAACAGTGCTCACACGCATCTTTAAGAACTATTAGCTAGCACTGACCTGTAACCATATTTGGGAGGCTGTACTGTTCCAAGAAAAGCAGCGGGAACTGGAAAGTTGGAAAATAAGAGAAGGAAATTTTAGTATAAACCCTTCCATGTGGGCACATCAGAAATTTACATCTCAGATAAGAGAAAAAGAGAAGGAACGTGTATCTAAATTCTCCAAAGAGTCTCCAAAGAAAGCAATCTCTCACAAAGCTGTTGGGTAAAAAGTGAGATGATGTCACTAGGCCACCTTTTGCCAGGGCGTGTCATGCCCTGGATGCTGGGCAAACAGAAATGCTGCAGTGCTCAGTGGCTGGCTGCCTCAACATCCTCTGGTGTTAAGCACGGTATTCTATTCCTTTGTGAATTGTAATCCTTACCTTTACCACTTTTATCTGTATAAGTGGGATAATATTTCCTTAACTCACAGCTGTTCCATAGAAAGAAATATATATTAACTTTTGCTATCTCTGGAAGCTGTATGAAGATGGAATGCTCTCAAAATACTAATATGAAACTGCTAAGCAAGTGAACACTCCAGTCCATGGCTGATGATTTATTTCAAGTGATTCAATCATGAAACCAGGTACCGATTGCATTTTTAATAAGGCTGGCAGAAAGTTTCCGTGTTTCACTGAATAATTTTTGAGTGCTTTACAGAGCAAGTTTTAACTTCGCCTGCAATTTTAAAATATTAAAACTTAAATGTTAGAACTTGTAAGATCATTATGACAGATGTTTTATTTTGTCACAGGGAAACTCATTTTCATCTTATCTCCTAATTATGTTACATATTTCAACACAATGTAATGCTACTTAATATGGTACTATCACCTTGCATTTCTGGAAACTTCAGATGACTTTCTGAACACTAAAAATCATTCTTTATGCATTAAAATTGCTATTGCAGCTATTAGAGGAAATTTGTTTTTATTCTGTGTTCTGCAGTTAAATTCATATTTATTTTGGAGCAGTTAGTTATGGATCAAGCTACCGATTAGCTTTTTAAAAAATAAAAATAGTTGAAACTTTGCCATCATTGCTTCATTCCAATGAATGGAATTTTGTGCAGCATGGAGGCAGCACATAATTAAAAAAAATTAAATAAATTTTATATGAAACACTTAAAATAGCTCACTTCATCTTGAAGGAATAAAAGCACTATAAAATGCCATTCCAGTTTACCTACAGTCCATGACATCAGTGGTGGGAAGCAGGGAAGTAAGTGAATGACCAGTAATTTAAGTAAAAGAATTGAAAATATATTGAAAATCATGGGAGCTGTGATGACCTCATGGCTTTTGGAAAGCTCTTGTCTCCATGCAGTTTGTGTTATCAAGCCAATACATCTCATGGGGTTTTAGTGTAAGGCTGAATCAAATAAATTCTTTCTGTTCAGCTGCTTAATTTCATTATCATGTATATTTTAAAAGCACAGAATAAAATTCTGAAGGCTTTGATGTGTAGAGTATGCCAAACATTTGAAACATTTATTAATTTTATGAGGCCTAATAAAATATAATGATAGGAAATCTAAAGTTTTCCGTACAACTGTAGAGCCAAATAAATTTTTACATGTGACAGCATCCTTTAAGAGACAGTTTTTGCAACAATTGAGGTGCTGTGCTTTTCCTTGAATTTAGCTAGTGCTTTTCATTAAATTTCACTATCTGATGATACCTCAGAGTTGTATACTTTAGTTCAGAATCCAATTAGGTACCATTATAAGATCTGATTTCCTTGGGTTTTGTTTGTTTGGGTTTTTTGGTTTGGTTTTGTTGTTGTTGTTGGGTTTTTCTTTGTTCGGGGTTTTTCTAACCTAATTGTCAGTCAATGTGTAACAGTAAGACTAGCTTTCTTTTGGCTCTCATGGCTATACACTGTGGGGAAAAAATAAAAGAACTACGCTTCATCATCCTGTCAGGGAGGTTTCCTAACAAATTACCTTTACCCTCAAAAGGAAACACAAAGAGACTTTTTGTAGCTTTACCAATTCTCATAGTTCTTATCTTATTTTCTTGGCTATTCAGGAGAGAAAAAAATACAATCTTCTAGATCTCAGAGATAATTAAATAAATATCTTTAAGGTTCTATGAAATCTAGATGCTTAATAAAAGCATGAACCTTTAATTATTATCTAAAAGTATGGTTTTTTCCTAAGATATTGTGTTTTCAAAACACATTGTTTCTTTGTTGACCATTTATTTCTAAAGAGTAAATAATAATAAATTACAATATGAAATAGTACAAAGTACTTTACACCCTTTCTTTCTTTGTACGCTTGTTCATGAAATACTTGATAATCACCGAAGGTTTATGCCTTAGTCTGGATGAAATTCACTGCAGGAAAGTACCATAAGGCACTGTTCAGACTTTACTTAGTCTTTCTCTTTTTGAGAGTTTTGGAAAGGAAAGGTCTAGCTTTCAAGAAAGAAATTATTTGATATCCAATACCAGAGGTCTGGGCTGGTTTCTGGAGGTCTGAAGGTTGCTGGTACTGGGGAGCAGCAGTGCCTTTGTCACCAGCCCCTGTCAGGCATCGAATAACCAGTTCATTCAAAGCACACCTGCATTCCTGAATCACAAAGAGCCTGGGAGACCCCTCCAGCTTGTGTCCCATCTTGCTCATCCCCACACAGAGGTACCAGTTTGCTGTGCCTGTGTGGGATATAGGGACTTCAGTTTCTGGTTTATATCTTTTTGTAAACTCAGTATTTTCAGCAGGCATCTTACATTTCAAATTTAGGTTGAGGTCTTATAAATCAGTCGAAGAATGAATGTGTGGTCCTTCCATACCATAAATTAAATTAAGCCGTAATTTGTGTGGGATGTTTTGCTAGTAAAAGGTGGATTTACTTAAAATAGAATTGAAAAATTTCAAAATATGCAAGAAAAACAAACCCCAGAAATTTCAGCTGTGTTTCTAGAGCATACTAAAAGCATACTGTTTAATGTTGTTTATTTTTTCATGTAAGAATAATGTAATTTACTACAGGGATCCAAACAAACTCATTCAATTAAAGTTGAGAGTTCTACCTTTTCTTGCTCATCACCAAGAAAATTGCATGAAGTACACAGACATAAAAAAGAAATGCATACGTTATTCTGAAATCATCCTCTGAATTACTATTTTAAGCAGACCTGCATCATATATACAGAAAAAATAGTTTATCAGCTGCCTGGGTCTGAGTCAGCAACAGTGCGGCAATGCCCTTCTTGCCATTGCTGTTCTGCGCTGCTTAAGTGTCTCTGAGCCTGCTTGGAACAATGAAGTTTGCAGGGAAAAGCTTGAAGAGACGTGAGATGTCACTTTACAAAGGCACCCTTAGCCGCTTTGTTGACCCCATCCATCCACGAAAAGAAGTTGTTGCTAAACTTGAAGAATGGAAAGATCAGTGAATAAATCCATTGTTAATTTAAAAAGCGATTTCAAATGCCTTTACAGTTAAGCCATTCAATTTCCATTGGTTTAAGTTTAATCATTTTTCATTAATGTAAGCTAATTTGCAAGCTAATCTAATAAAGTAGCATGAAACATGAGCAGCAATGCATTGAAATGAAGGAAGTTCAGCTGCTTGCAGCTCATTAAGGTTCCTGAAGTTTAGAAGACTAATTACTGACTAAGAATGATTTTGTTTACCTCTACATTTTGAGAGTTCCTGTTTTATCCCACAGTTTAAGACTCATGGGCCAAATCATCAGTACGTATAATTTGGTAAAACTCTAATAAAGTCAACAGGTCAATTTATAGCAGTTTAGAATTTAGCTTTTTATTGCTGTTGTTTTTCTCCAATTAAAAAAAAGAGTAAACTGGTTAAAACATTCACAAGAAATGTTTTAGCACAAACATTAGTAGACCATAGTGCCTTATCTTGTGCCTCCTAGAGTCCATGGAGCATTTCCCACTGATTTCAATGGGAGGAGCTCTAGACTCTAAACTTCTTCCTGTAAGAACAGGAGAGTTGTTCTGGTTTCCAAGCTCAGTCAATCAAAAGGAATTTTATGATCAGCATTAATGTAACAATAAGCATTTCTGATTATCTTCTTTAATAACATGGGAAATGTTTCAACCTTCAGCAGGAGAAAAACAAATGCCCTTTTCTGACTTGTGCTCTCTGTCTCTCAAGCTTCTCACAGCAGTATCCTGTATGAGTTTCACCCACTTTTTCAGTGGATGGAAGAGATGGATGAAGCTTGTGCGTTAGGGATAGCTTTAAACCTGATCCTGACACAGTTTCTGTTTGCTGGTTTGGCCTTGCTGAACGACCGAGGGCCTTAGGGACCACACTGGGATGGAGACTGCCTCAGTACCACTGGCTCTGTTTATCTGTCTAGATCAGTGCACAAATCTAACAGGATGATTTTGCCCTTAAAGAGCCACAAACACTGCTGCGTAGGCAAGCTAAGAGCTTCCTCCTGTCCTGGAATGCTACTGAGCCAAATGCTGGTCTTGCAGAGCACTTGGCAAAGAGCAGTGGGCAGCCTTATCCCAAGTGACATTTCAGCAAGGCATATACAGCAGTTAATCAAACATTGCTGTCTCTGGGAGAGGCAGATTGGAAAATCTGTCTTATCCCGATTTTCCATAGTTACAGAATCTGCAGGACTAAACACATGATAACAGTAATTCTGGTTCATGAACAGGATGTGAAATTGAGAATTCAAATCTGAGAGCAAGATGAGTGGGATTTTAGGCAAAATGAGACTATTTAATTTTAAGATAATGACTTAATTAGGACTAAACTAGGATCAAAATAGGATTTGAATAGCCGATAAAGTAAAGCAAATAGAATATATATGTTATGTATTTCTTTCATGATCATCAAAAAAGACAGCTGTGTTTTCTGCTACTCACACAGATATATAAAGTGTTGGCTTTTGCCTCTTTCTTTCTTTCTTTCTTTTTCTTTCTTTCTTTCTTTCTTTCTTTCTTTCTTTCTTTCTTTCTTTCTTTCTTTCTTTCTTTCTTTCTTTCTTTCTTTCTTTCTTTCTTTCTTTCTTTCTCTTTTTCTCTCTTTCTCTCTTTCTTTCTTTCTTTCTTTCTGTGAAGTGTAGTATGTGGCCACAGTAAAATCTCATGTGTAGAAATTTCTATGAAAAAGTGTTTCATGAGCAATGCAACCAATGTGGCAGCACTTAAAGATTTGCCCTCTTGACTGTACTTGAGCTGAGAACAGAGTAAGGCAGTTTCTTCTCGTCAGAATATGGAAAGAAAATAAAAATTAGCTGTCACAGGGCTAACTTACTTGGTACTGTTCTAACTTCAAAGAAGGCACAAAGAAGTGGTAGTTTGGAAATACTATTAAGTATGTAACAGGCTGCTGCAGGGGTGTGTAGCCCTCCCTTTTTTTGTGAAGGAAATCCCTATGCAAGAACTATTTTCATGGAGAAAGGTTAATCCAGCATTGTGGACTAGGAGTTTAGACAGAAACAAGCAAAGGAAAACTCTACTGCTAAATTCAGTGGGCTGGGAAATCATTCCCATTATAGTTCCCATAGCATAAATGGAGTCTAGAAACATTCATTCAACTTTTAAATTGCAAAGCAGGATTATAAACTGAGTTAAAATGATTTGCTAGAAAAAACCTTTTATAAAAATTCAAGTCACTGAATATAAATAATTGCAGATGCAGACATTCACACTAGAAAACTACTTCTGTATTACAGGGGTACGAGAAAATTGCTATTTTTGTAAGAGAATGGCAATTATTAAATCACTAGGAACTGTTTAAATGCATTGGATTGTGGATGTGACCATTAGGAGCATGAACAGGTAATAGATATTTGCTTTCTTTTTCTAAAAATCTAATTGCTCTCTGCTATATTAAGAAGAAATTCAGTATACTGAGGGATTTTCTGAGGTCACTTACTGGGTTTTCAATAATTTTCTTAGTGGAATTATCCTCTGAATACTTTGAATACTTTGAAATTCAGCTGAATGGGAACTGGTCTTCTATTTCATAAGAATTTTAAAAGTTTAAAAATATTGAAAATTACAAAATGCTTATGAATTTCTTTTTAAAAAGAAAATATTTATTAAAAGTATTTTCAAGATAAAAATACCCATCTATTCCTGGAATAGCTAAAGCAGGGTTTTATCAAGATATTTCAACTAAGCTTTTCCTAATGGAGACACTGAACTTGACTGCTAACATTTTTATTTCAATAAAGCATCTTGAAATAAAATTCTATTGAAATGTTTTTTTAAAAAAAAATATTGGAAAATTATGAGTGAATGACTGCATGAGGAGAGCCAAAGCATCTATGTCACAGACACTTTGGCCTGAGGCTCAATTTATAGAACACAAGAAGTGAGGTTTGTCAAACTGAAGCATGCAAGCAAAATGTTTTTCTTGTGCACCACAGGTATCAAGGCCTGTAAATAGGCTTCGTTTCCGTCCCTATATTCGCATGGGAACAAATTCTTGGAGTTTGGCACACATACTAAATTGTTCATATATGGAAAACATTGCTGCAATAACAGTTTCCCATAACAGCGTACGCGGATTAGCTTGTCCTTCAAAATGCAGTCTCCTTATTCACACAGGCCATGAAGACCGTTTTACCCCTCTAATAATTTGAGGGCACATGAACGTGTTTTACCTTTTAGGAATGAAATGATCCCAGTATAAATAAACAGAATTAGTCGGTTTGCTTACCTATACCTATATTTGTCCACTGTGCCTTTGCTGGACATGGTAAATTATGTGCTATTCTTTAAGGCTGCTTAGAAAATCTCCACATGGGTCTGTAATCTATCTGCAACTCTTCTGCCAGCAAGCTAATGGCAGTAAAAGGGCTGGTTTCAGTATGTCTCAGTTCTCTCCTGAAACATAACTTAACCAGCCTGAATCGTGGGCAAACTTAACATCCTCTCTCCCAGTGCCCTTTACAGTCAAAAGTTTGACGCACTCAAGCACTCTGAGGCCATGTGAAAACTGGGGGGAAAAAAAGCTTTATCAGAAGAGTGGGAATGTGTTGCAGTGTGTAGGTTCCTGCAGCAGCATGGCATGCCAGAGCCTTCCAGGAGAGCACAGAAGGGGGTCTCTTGGGGATAGCAGCTATGCCGCATACCGTAGCCTCTTCCAGGCTGCCCCTTGCATGCTCCGGCTGGCTGAAGCTCCACAACATGGTGACGATAAAGGAGACGAGGAGGCTCTCCTCATGAGGACTGCAGAGGATCTTTATTTCATGGAGGCTCCCAGAAGCCTAGAGAACCCAAAGGTAGAGAGCCAGCACATGGCATGGTTCTACCAGGCAGAGAGGCTGCTGCCCACTGTAGGGCAGTGAGTGAGAGGGCAGTTACCTGGCATGCAAGGTAGAGTTTATGTGGGGGGGAAGGGGGGGGCGGAGAGAGCACATGGACCAATGGTCTCAGGGCACAGGGGTGGTACATGAGAGGAGTTGGGGTAAAGGAACAAATAGGAAAAACCTGAGGGAGTGGCTAGGACTAGGGGTGGGAAAGGGGGGGACCCACCTGGAAAGGAAAGCAATTTAGTAAGAAGAGGAGTGGAGAAATACACCACAGGAATGGTCATAAACTTGGCAAATAAATAAAAAAGATGTACATACTTATTTACATGTTACAAGCAAAGTACTTTCCCTCATCTTCTACCTTTCTTTTTCACTACCATGTTTTTCCATTGCTCATGGCAGGTCCCGCAGATAAGGATAAGGTGATAGGGTGGCCTAGAGCTCTAAGAAGCACTAGAAGTTAATAACTATTTCTTACCAGATATGCCAGTAGTGGCAAGGAAATAATTGGTATGAATCCTATAAGACAGCATTACCTCCTAGACCTGCTGTAGTCTCCTACCCTACCTTGAAAGGACAGCAGAGACCAGGTCCACAGAGGTAGGGCTGTTTTATGAACACCTTGAGTATTTCACACTGTCCCCAGTGATACTCATGCCTCTGTTAGTTAAAGAGGGTCAGAGTGTTTGATGACTACCACTCTCCCCAACACATTTCTGGCCCCTGGCTACTCACCATTTCCCAGACATGCTCAGGCTCAGTTTGGATTGTAGGAGGGACCAGCAAATGTCACACAAGCACGTTTCTCACCCTCCTCTTCAGAGCGGAAAGCTCAGTTTGGATCAGCTTTTAGAGAATTAGACAACATTTCTCTACCCAGGGTTCTGTTGCTATTTATAGGGGTTTGCATGTGCAGGTTAATCAGCATAGGAGCAGCCTAGCAAAGCTGCAAAATGTGCATAATGTCTTTCAGGCTTTTAGGTGATTGCAATGGTTGAGCAGAGTCCTTGCTATGTGGAGAAGAGCCGTCTGTCCCAAACGGATTATCTACTTCCAGGTCTCTTGGTGTTCACACTTGAAAAGAGTGACCTCTCAAACCTGCGTGGAGGACGTAAAGGCCAATGCAAACTGAATTCTCTACAACTTTCCCCTTAGCTCCCAGATACAGAGCTCACAGACCTCATATACATGTACACTCCCACATTCAAGTTTTGGTACAACAGTTAGATGTTCCAACTCTGGATAAATAAATTATTGCTCAAGAGTAAATTTCTGCCTGCTCCTCTACGCTCTTTGCAAACCCAGGAATTTATGAGGGGATGCATTTAGCAGCACTGAAAGCATTACTTGATCAGCTTCACTGTCATCAGCAGATGTCACTGCAGCCATTAGTAACTAATGAATTGTTTAAGAAGATATAATGACTAATTTGTCTGGCCAAAAAGGCATAAACACAACCTTTGAAAACTGCATTCTATTAAGTCAAGAGAAAAATTGAGTTCATTGTCCTTTAATTTTCAAATGGGATGAGATCCAAATCTGTTACAGTTCTGAGACAAATTACCTGGCAAATTTGTGGCATTTTGTGAGATGCTAATGAGAAAAGGTTGTGAAATACTTAGGGTATTCCAATGAATCAGGTAAAGAAGCCAGAAGAGAGATTTATATAATCTTAATATGAGTACGTTGGCCCCCAAAGGACCATTGAATAAGATATGTTTATCTTTCTGCTCTGCCCCCAGTGGTTTTTAACAATGAGCACTTCCACTAAAGACTTCTGTCCTTTTCTATATGCTTTTGAGTGGCCAAAAAATATTTCATGACTGTGAATGTTACCGGGTCCTCATTGAGGAAAAGGTTCCCACCTTGTTTTCACAAAAAATAGACAATAAATATAAATATGAAATCCTTTCTCTACATATCATGAAACTAGGATCTATTTCCTTCTGATATAATGAGTTAGTAACAATATTAGTGGTCACTGCTTGCAGTCTGGAAAAATAACCAAAATAAACACAACTAAAAACCCACCAGGATTTAAATTTCTAGCAGTTTTAACATCATTAGCAAGGAACCATGACACGACGTTTGATTTTTATTTTTCAAGGTAAAATACTAATTAGGAGCCTATACTCTAAAGTGGGAGGTGAGCTATCAAGAGAAGAAGAGGGTGTGGTAAATGTGTTCAAATATTTCAACAAAAATGTTCTCATATTAAAGATTCCTCAGGCATGAAACCAAAGTAATTAGCTCTTATTTTCTATTAAGTTAGTCAGACTGTGCTGTCAAAAAATAATAGTGCAAAGAAAAATTATCTGCCATGCAGCAGCAAAAAGAAGGTAAGAATGGAACGGTCAGCTAATCAGATAGTCTAAATCAGCTTTGTGCTACTAAAATCAGTGGAGCTGGGCAAGTTCACAGTGGTGGATGATGTTGTTTCTTGGTGTGTCTGTGTGTGCCAGGAAAGCACCACTCAGAGGTACAGAGATGGCTGCAGAAGGAGCAAAATTAATTAAGAAAAATGTGGATTGATGCATAAAAAGGAAGTAAGAAAGATACTTTTCTTTGCTAAATATTTACTTTTATATTTAAGGCCTATCAAGACACTGAAATATTTGTACACAATTCCCTGTTGTTTTTTTTTTTTCACTGTTATGATTTTCAACAGTTGAATGACAAGAGACACGAAGATCAAGCTCAGTCTTTGTGAAGACTGGCACAGCATTCTTGTTGGATTGCATTAAATATTCCCGGCAAATTACTGTTCCTGCTGTACATGAAAGTGTAATACAGCACGCTGATTGAAGCCAATGGTGACCAAATCTGGAGCTGTGTCACCAGTTACAGAAAATATAGTGGTTCTGTGTTACTCATGATGGGAAAAAAACCCCAACCATAATTCAGGGAATAACCTTCAAGCTCATGGTTTTTGTTTAAGCAATGAAATTACAGGAATGAAGTAACTTTGTATCATGTAACACAAACTGTGTGCAAAGGGGCACCACCTGGAATGGAATTTCCCCATGACAGTCTGCAAGACTCCGAAGTTAAGGACACAGCAAAAGGGACAGATGTCAGATCATACAGCATATAAATGAGAGAAAAGACACAGAAAACAAATTCTTTCAAAAAGTGAAGAAATTCTATTGAATTCTATTGAAGATTTCCTCCTCACTGGTAACTGCTAGACTGCTTTGGAAAGTTGTGATAAATTAAGTGCCACTGCAGTTTGGATTGTTTCTTAAATCACATTTTAGAAATACTTCACTATTGAGCAATATTATTTATAAACAGAGATCACAATTTATATTAAGAGAAAACTGCTCTTTAGGCTATAACATTTTAAAAAGTAGACTTTAGAGAAAGGTTATCTTCCTTTGACAGACAAAAAGTAGGTCTTTTTAGATTTATTTACAGTAAACTTACTTTGGGTTATGTTCTGCTTATCTGTTGAGAGTGGATTATATGAGAGAGAAATAAAGTCTATTAGGTCTTCTTGCCCCCTTATACTTCCATTATCTACACAGGCAGTAGAAACGCTGCAAGGATATTATGCAATTTTTTTATATGAATCAAGGGGAAATTACTTTTAAATTTCTCATGTCCTCCTGAAAATCTGTTGGCCCTGGATATGAGAAAAAATTTTTTAAAATGAGCTGTGTGCTCTTAGATTTTAGTTTATACACTCTAGTATCATGTCTTTAAAATACTTGTCAGTGTTGCATTTCAAACAAATTATCGGGAAAGTAATTAATTTAAACAGCCTAGAATCACAAAATGGAGCGAAAGAGATCTCAAATCTCCCTTCACTCTTCTAGGCAGTATCAACAAATGTGTCAATATTGACAGGATGATTAATCTTGCTAATCTTTCCTTAAAAATTCATGATTTTGGAAGCTGTATGGTATCTCCAATCAATCCAATCATTGTACCTCACTGTTGTAAGAAAACTGGTCAACATGTACTTGTGGTGCTAAGAGCAGGTGAATCCTTGCACTGTGCTGCAATGGAAACTGGCTGCCATGTACTGTTCAGTAAGATTTTCATGCTGGTCTGTTTGATACGACTAACGTGCCAATGCTAATATGATGAGAATATATTACAATAATTGTGATCACATCAGCTGCAGTAATCTCTTAGCGAGTGGACTTTATTCAGTTCAGACCACTGTGTTTTTAGTCAGAAAATCAGAGAGATGGCAGGTGGCTATCGGCACTAATCTGGTGATCTAGTAACAAACGTCCTCAAATACCACCAGTCAGTCTATAGGATGGGCTCTGAAGGAGAGGAACCCTGGCCAGGGCAAAGCAATAGCGTCCAGTAGCAAGCTAAGCTGGCCCATCAGGCAGCATGGTGTAGCTCCTCTGGTGCAACCACTTTTGTTTGAGGAATACATTAATTTCCACTGTGAAGAATATTGTTGGGTTTTCCTTCTTTCCACTGCCAGATAGCAGAAAACATTCAGAAAGACAGACAGACATAATGTTGTTAATTTTCAGGAATTACTGCTCACACTTAGTAATCAATGTATTCAATCTATATAGTTTCAAAAGGACTAGGATAATATTACTCTGTCTTTCTCCTGCCTCCGCCCTGGACAGCACCCACAATGTGACTGAATCATTAAGAGATCTCTGTGATGTTTGTGATATTTGTCACGCAAAACAAGTTTTAGTGCCAGCATTATTCTCGCAGGACTCATTCTCTTAGGCAATAGAAATAGTTATTTAAAAATTCTTCTGTTTGAGTAAAAGTGCTTCTGTAGAGCTCCACCAAATATACTGGGGGGGAGGGGGAAGGGACTTGTATAGTATATTTGGTTTACCAGTGGTCACAGCTGTGCTAATACAGCAGAATATTAATCTGTATTTTTACACTCAGAAAGGATTTTGGAAGAGGAAGGTGCTTCTGAAAAGGGCATATGCAACAAATATTAGCTGTAAATAAATAAAAAGTGGAGGAGCCTTCTAGGAAATATTTGTGTATGTAAATGCACTCGCTCATGTGAAGTAGGAAGCCAGCCATGCTGTATTTATCCAGAGAAATCTATGCCATGCTAACCAAGTTCTTATTGAAAGATTTCATGTGTTTATTTCTCTGTGTTCTAATACAAGAGCATAGAGGTCATGGAAAATACATTTGAATTTGTCAATTCCAGCAGCTTTTATTAAATTAGGAAGTTTCAGGAAGCTGTTGGGGGCTTGGTTGCTTGTTTTGTTCACAGTGTGGTATAACAGAGGGCCCTTTCTCAGGTTCAGTGGGGAGATTGCTCTCTTAAATGAACAAATGGAAATCCAATATATAAAGTCTTGTCATTTTATTTGTAAATTGATACTTGCAAGTCTTATGCTCATCTGACACCAAAGAGAAGTTGCTTTTCTGTTGCTTTTCTAAAGTCATCAACATAAGGAAATGTGATGGTATTCCTATAACTAAAAAGTTAAGTACATATTGCCTGTGAAATAAGACCAAACGTTTTCAGAATTAGAATGTAGAGACTTGTAACAAATCTTGCTCTGTTTTAGATATTGGTTAACCAAATTATTTTATCTCATAATTTTTTTTTAGTTAAAAAATACGTTGTTCAGAAAATATTTCCTGGCTTCTGGGAATAACATTTACACAGAAAAACTGAACTTGTTTTCTAAATGATGTGTAAAAATTAGTCACATTGTGTTGGATTTTTTCCCCCCAGAGGAAGATCAATGCAATTCTTCCTGTGCTTGAAAGGATTATTTACTTAAATGTTTGTTCAGTTTCAGCACTGTGCAATACTATGCATCTAAGAAAAAAGGTCAGATTCAGATTTGGATCACAAACTCCAGTGCTACTCAATCTATTAACAACACATTGTGATGACATTTATGCTGCAAGGGTATTGTATAGCGACTCTAAGTCCAACAAAATTAATTTGCACATGTAAGTGCAAAGTTTGACAGGCTAGAATACGTCTGTTTCAGACACCGTGGCATTTTGATGTGACATATTCCTTGTGGATAGTCTGATGGGAAGAACAAGGCTGCTAGAGAAACTTGATAGAAGTTTTACTGAATTTATTTCATCATACCTAAGAATCACTTGCTATAACTTGAGCTGTAATTTGCCTTTATTTCCACTCATTCAGTGAAACCTTCTTTACCAGGGTCATTTCTAATTGTAGGACCTGTGCTTGTAGAAGAAAATAAATGCTTTGGAACACAGCTGGGGTTTTATTAATAACTGCAGTGTGATGGAAAGGGTGGAAAATAGGGCAAATGATGGCCCTATCCCCACCTTTTCCGACAGGACTTGTACAACAGGATGATTATTTGAGACAAGTAAAATTATACTGGTCTAAACATAGGATCTTTGCTCTAGTTTTTGACTGACAAGGCAACAAACTTTCTTTGAACTGCTGAGGAAGTGCCAAGATATAACCCTGTTAATTCTCCAGCTGATGGGAAGACATATCAACACAAAAGAGAGAGTAGTTTGGATAATGGGAAATAATTCATATGAGATTGTTTAATAGTAGTAGAAAAGAAATCAGGTTAGGTGATATCAGTATTATAGGTTCTTATTTAAAAACTTTTTTCTCGTTCTTAATATCTTTAGTTTCTCCTTTATATTGTTTTCTTGAATATGATTGTATTTGATTAGACATTGCTGTATTTTATTTGGTACTTGTGTGGACATCCTTTTCACATTTCATTTTATTTGCTGAAGTATACAAGCCCAGTATAATATCTTTAAAAGGATACTTCATCAACTATATAAATCATGCTTTATCTGTAGCATTCCTATGTTAAAGCTGAATTGGTATATCTATCTATTAGAAGTCCTGATTTGGGAGGTTTAAATATTTCAGCTTTTTCTCTCCAGGCATAGCCAGCATATATTTTATTTTACTGTGTCTCCAACTACCTAATTCTCCAGCCAAGGTACTATAGCTCAGAAGCAACAAGCTATCAACCCACCCTTGTCATTTCAATTTTTCACACATTTTCTTAGGCTATATGTTCTATATCTCTGTGAACTCTTATCTCCCTGGTCCACTGCCATAGCTTTGTGGTATATAACAAAGCTTCATCTCTGAAATGTCAAAAAATAATGAAAATGGGAAAATCACAAAAAAGAAATTGGCCACAGCCAATTCTGTGGATCCAAAGCTCTTAGACTTCTGTTCATCAGCAAACCTTAAGTGAGGCAGTTTTTTCCATCACCTGCACTGCAGCTCTGCTGTCACTTGCCAGTCAGGTACTACCCAGCAATGAGCACTTCTGGAAGAATTTTTCTGTGCTGGTACTCTCTATCAGCTGGAAAAAAGACTGCACATCAACAAGGCATCATTCTTCTTTTTCATCTTTTACACAAATTTTTTGAGAGTGCAGACAAAGTTACAGGAGAAGGTGACATAAGAACATGTAGTACTTATAAAAGAAGGACTGTAGGTGGGATTAGGAGATTTATATGGAGCTTGAAAATTTCTCAGGAAGGTCATTGTCAGTGTAATCCTCACTTTCATTACTACATTTCATCAAAATTTCAATCATCAATTCCTTTTAAAAGGTGATATGTTCCTTCCACTTGGAGATGTGATTCTTCCCTTGGGATGAACTGATGACTAGCCATTTCATCAGTAATAAACAAAAAATCTTCCGTATCTCTTGACATTAAAACAAATCAGTGTTAAGGGAAAAAAAAATGCAAGAAGGGA
The DNA here is from genome assembly GCA_013397725.1 of Rhagologus leucostigma. Taxonomy (NCBI): domain Eukaryota; kingdom Metazoa; phylum Chordata; class Aves; order Passeriformes; genus Rhagologus; species Rhagologus leucostigma. The sequence continues at coordinate 782,630 of VZTD01000539.1, forward strand.
GAACAATGGATGATGTTGTTCCCATTTAGTAGATGGATTGAAACTGAAAAGCTGCAGAAAGAAAGGAAGGACTAAAATATATTGCCCACCCTAAAGGCTGAAAAGAGTGAAGAAATATAGGCCCATTCCAGCAAAATGAGGGAAAGTAATAATTTTCTTCATAAAAATAAACCAGCATTTGTCTGCAGAGTGATGTGAGACATTTGACCATTATCTTATCAGAGCAGCAAGGCAGTTATCAGTGTGGCAAAAGATCTAATTGTGAGAATTCTGAAATTAAAAAAAGAAAAATGTGAGGAATAAAAAAAATACTGCTAAAAGGCATCAGTTTTCCCCCCTTCATACGGATCTATGCAGGTCTTTCCATGCAGCTCTAAACATGAAATATACTTTAGGAAAAAAACCAAACAAACCACATTAAATTTTGAATAAAATTATGGATGATGCAATGAAAACACATTAAATTCACTGTAACATCCTTACGGCTTTGTGGATATGACACTGGCTGTTCTGTGCCTTTCTCTCTCCGTTGCCACATGTCATCAGGATCAATTAATGATTTCAGATGGACCACACACACACACACACACACACACATGCATTTTGGGCAGCCTGAATTTCCAGCTACTGTGCCATGTAGATTGTGGCTTGCTCTCAAATCTCTGACCCATGATGTTGCACTTTCAGTGAATGTTGCCAGAATTACTGGATGGACAGTGTGAAGTGCATGTTCTTAGTACACAAGTGTCTGCAAAATAAGAGCATTTAAATGGAATTTATTCCATCCTTTCAAGTGTAACAGAAGCCAGTAAAACCCGAAAAATTTAGTTAGTTAATGCAGTACCAGAAATAGCAATTTTACTGAATTGGGGAGAAAAAAGAAAACCACAAAAAAAAGAAAAAAGGAAAAAAAAAGAAAAAGAAAAAGAAGAAAAATTATTGCACTGACAGAGCTACAGCATAGAAAATCTGGACAGTCAGCATCTTCGTATTTTGAGTATGTTAATGCATAAATAATAATCAAAGGATCAACTGACTTTTTGTGGAATAATAAAATGAATGACACCAAATTAAAGTGCCAGCAACTACATGTAAATGACCCTACCTCACCACGGCATGATGAAAAAGATTAAAATTATGTGCACGGTGGTTTGTTGGCCAGGCTTTGAAGCTGAAAGCTAAAAAACATTTAAGCAGAGATTACCACTGATGTTTTGTGGTTGGAGTATCAGAGAGATTTACTTTCTTTACCAGCCTTATCTAGGATCATCTCCTTCCTGAAGTGGAAAGCAATGAAATGCTGGGTAAACACATAGAGGGGTTTGGGGTTTTTTACAGTTAAACATTTACCTTGCCCTTTTTGTGAGAGTTTCAATAGATTCAGTATGAGATTGAAAAGCATGAGTCTGGGTCTTGTATGCATATATAGGGAAATTTGAATCCTGAGTCATACCTTACTTGAAAATGCTTTTTGGAAGCTTCATATATATTCATTTAATCTTCTCTTCCCGTCTGCTTTAGTCCTCTCTCTCCTGGGTCTCTGCATCTGATTACAAATCCATTTTCTCCCCAAAACACCAAATCCTATTTAGAACATATTCAGGACACAGCTCCTGAGTTTGAAGCAATCTGTCATTTTTATGAGGAGTTTTGACTGATTTTTATGGGAAGCCTAAGGGACAAATGGCATGCAGCATGCCAGAGTGGAGTGATTAGCCTGCCAAACTTGGAATCTCTAGCAAACACCCATTGCTGTTCTAATTAACTTACTACATTCACCATTTGCATAAATAAATTGCTTAATTGATGCTTCCTGAATGGCATGACTTTGCACAAATTTTGCAAGACCAAAAATATCCATGAAGGCCTAGCAAATTGTATAGCTTTTATAAAAAACTTCTTCCTTTTATGGAGTCCTCATTCATAAAGTATTTACTGGTGTTATTTTATTTTTATGTAAGATTTTTTTTTTGTTGAATTATGAGTTTTCTAAATAAGATATAAATGCCATGCCTTTCAAAATTTGTTTTCGTAATGAACGGGTCAGTGGTTCTTTAAGTACTCAGCCAAGATATGGCATTCATATCTCATCAGTGAGTATCTTTCTAAGACTTCACAGGAATCTCTTAAAGAATTTAATGGACACTATAAAGAGATGCAGCTGATTTTCTGCATTTTTCATGAGGAACAGAAAGACAAGGGAATTGTCAAGTCTACAAAAACAATATTAGAAGTTAAATTTTAGTGGAACAACCATAAATAGAGTACAACATAATTGGGAAAGGAAAAATCTCATTTGTGAAAATCACATTGCCTCCACCCTACTAAGACTAATGCTATAAAAGAAACTGCACCATGAAAAAAGAAAAAGGATAAAAATAGCAAGGGTAAAATTTTGAAAATATCCTGGGCACACCCTGTCTTTCTCAATATTTCTTTTGCTCTGGGAATAGCTTATGCTACAAAAGTAACACCTCCTGAAGTAATTGCTTACTTACAATTAAGAACAAAGCAGCTGGGGAAAGAATCCTTTAGTCACAGGAGAAATCAAGATGAGTAAATGCAATAAAATAAAATATCCCCATGCCTGAAAATAGGTTTCATAAAAGCTAGAGAAATGAGGAGATTAAGCTCAACTTCCACGCTTAACCATCTGCAAGCAATTTCGTATATGTGGGTGACTTCACCATTCAGTACCTAACCAGGCAAGACCAGACCAGAACGACTTCTCTTCCAAAATCCAGATAAACAGATCATAATAATCCGAGTGTTTCATCAATGCAAAAAGATTACTTAAATTACAATTACTTTAGCTGAAGTAAATGGTACGAGATACCTCCAAACCCAGTGTATGAAGAAATGTAAATCACACTGTTTATTTATTCCTCCAGGATAACACTGACGGGTGAAGTTCAGGCTTAAAGTGTTTTGTGTAAGCCATTTCCCACAGCAGAAATGTCTGTGTCACTCATCTGCTTGGTGGAAAAACTGTGCCATGATATTCACAGCTCTTGAGCAAACAGAAAAACTTTAAATTATGGACATTTTTGGATTGTGATGAAGCAATCTCAGCAGTCCAGGAAAGCTTTGTCATCTATCTTCTGTATCTGTAACTTCTCTCCCCACCCTTTGTTGCCCTCTAGAAGCCTTTGAAGTAAGATTGGAATCAAATCTTGAGAGTTGATGCAATCTCAAGGCACTCTTCAAATATGGCAAAGATAATACAAATCTGCTGGGCAGTACTCAGTTTGGGATCAGTATATGGTTTCATACCAGCCCTATGCAAATCCAAAAGGAATAACAAATTTGGGAATGTCATGACTGTCTATTGCCAGATTCAGGGATGCAGAAATGAGATTACTAATCGAACATTGGATTGGAGTGCCACGAACCGCTAGTCTTCCTTACAGAGGAAAGCTTTTTTAAATTACATATTAAAATCATATAGAGAAAAAACCCAAACAACAGGGGACAAAATGCAGCAGAAATATAAACATATCGTAAGACACAAGTTGAGGTCAGGGGCTTTTCTCACAGCACCAAAGGATGTATTTCCTTGAAAGTCTTATTGGAAAGAGTTTTCAGTTCAAGGTCTACAACCTTACATAAGAGAAAAAATTTAATTTTTAGGAATTAAACATTAATGTATTATAAGACTTTCTGCCGTGCATGAAAAGCAAAATAGGAATCTTGAGAGGGAATTGTCTGTGTTTTTAATACCAAATGCTGATTTTATCTGCCTATAAAACATGTTGAACACAAAGTATAGTTAAAAATTCTCCTAAGAAACAAAAGCTAGAACTAATTAACATGATTGTCAACTTCATGGGGATAGAAATTCCCACAGGATACAGTATCAGTTACAAATTTATTTCATTCTGAAGTGAAACAAAAAAATAAATCTCAACATTTTCTGCACCTTTTTCTACTACATATCAGAGCTGGAGTGTACCTCTTCTGAATTTCGAAATGCCGTTGGCATTCTCCTCGTTTTCTGTTACTTTGTATTGACTGTTAAGGCTCCAGCACAGGCCCTCACCACAGGCAAGTGTCACCTGCCTGCAGGGTGACAGAGTGTGGATGGCACTCTGTGCTGCCATCACATGCCCAGGGGGACTGTAGGCCCAGAGCCATCCATGCTGCAGCCCTCTCCAGCTCAGGCATTGCTTCAGGAAAGATCCCGAGCAGAGACACACCTGCCTCCATCCCATATCTGTCCCCACACCCCGTCCAACAACCCTGCCTGAGTGATGGCCCCTATGGGAGGTGATCTCACCCAGGGACAGGACTTAATGTCTGGGAACATGCCCGGTGGATAGCAATGGATAGACTCCTGCTCCTTTGATGATCACTGCACCAAGCACTAAGCAAATATTTTAGCAAAGTTTGTGAAATTCCCTTATGGATGCCGCGGTGAAGTCACTGGAGCCTGTGGAGTTCCGCTGGGCCAGCGTGCACAGCTGGGCCAGCAGGAAGGTCCCTGACTGCTCTAATCTCACACCTCCCTCTCACCCACCTGTAGACACTTGATGACTCTCCAGTCTCTCTTTCGGTTCTTATAATGGATTTAATAAAGGAAGTGCTGACACAATCTTCACTACGGCAGCATAAGTCCTCCCCTCCAATAAGGGGGAAAAGTAAGAATATAAAAATGGCTTTCTTTGTTCAAAACAGAACAAACCAGATGGTTTCTCAGACTATAATGCCTAAAAACTCTTTCACCGATTCCAGTGTGTACAGTATAATAAAAGTGTTCAGGGGCCTCTAACTTTGTACAAGGTATTTTATTGTCTTTGTTCACTGGTCTGGATATTTGCCATGACAGTAATTGAACCGTGAAAAACATATATTTCTTTAAAGCATATTATAGTGCAGCTTTTAAGGAATTGCTAGTAGGGTATAATGGGAAGGATTTTCATTTTTTAATGCTTTTGTACAATTAGTACAGTTGAATAAATAAAACTATTTTATGTATAAAATGTGTATGGTATTCAGCACTATCATTTCTCAGAGCAACATTAAACATAACCAACATTTTCTAAACTAGAAAAAGTTTGTATCTAAGGAATGGATTTCTATGCATTTGAATATTTTTATTAATGCTTGTACACTATATACTGCATAGTAGCAGCAGAAAAAAAATATGCTTTCTAGAAATGATATTCTTGAAAGTTATATACAACATCAGGATGAAGCTGATAAAGAATTATCAGTATGAAAAAAACTGTAAAGGAAACCCCGTTCAAGAGGAAGTTCAAAGGCATTCTTATAAACTTTTACCACGAGGAACCACACCACTGAAGCTGTTTAACTAGGGAGTGCTGTGAGTAATCACCATACTGGCCCCAGATACACATTTTCTTCCCCAAAACAGTAATAAGGAAGAAAAGATAAACACCTCAGTGGAGCAGGGGGAAGCTTTTAGCAATCCCAGGTGTGCAGAGTTTATAAGTAAGAACACAAAAAAAAAAAAGGAAAAATGTGAGTAACTATCACTTTACTATTTTAAAATTAAATTAGGCAATGTGTCAATGGAGTTTAAGGAATAGGAACAATTTTGAGGAATGCGCAAAACCACATGATTTTTTCAATCTGTAATTTCTATGGAACAGTAAAGTATGTGTTAGAAAATCTATCATTCTGCATTAAATGTTCCTCATTTACCCTGTCACCACCTCATCCCCATCAGCACTGTTTCTCAATATTCAGGTGCTTAGGCACAGGCAGGGACAAGACTGTGGCACATACTAATGTGAGTCAGGAAGTGCCATCTTGACAATGTCATGTTTTTATTTCTCTAGAGAAAACAAATTGAAATTCAGCCTTAAAGCTTACATGACAAGACAGACCACCATGGAACAGTGTTTGAAGATCCAAACAGCAAAATTAACATATATTTCATACAGGACAGGATATTTCAGGCAGGCAGCAGCTTTACAGTATTTATGTTAGAGTCTGAGTTAAGCAAACTTTTGGTAAACCAGCTGCCTGCTCCACTGTAGCCTTTCTCACTGTAATTATCTGAATGTCTTCCACCATTGCATTTATAGCCCCTATGGAGACTGGTCCTTCTGGATGTGTCACTATGGCTTGCATGGAGTCTCTAAGCTGAAAGAATGAACCAAAATTGATCTATAAAGCAATTGCCTCAGAAGAACCACTGAGGCATGCTGATAGCTCCTCACCTCCTCCCAGTGCTCAAAGTGCTCTAAGAGCTGGAGAGACAAAGGATTTTACAGGCTGCTGTGGAAGGCTTTTTACAGGTGAGGTTTGGATAGTAACCACTATCAAACCACTGCTTCTAATTTACCATAATCTGTTAGTCCATTGGGTTTCTGCTGCTGGTGGAAGGGGGAAGAGAGAAATGGAGTTTTAGGTGTGTTTTAGCAGACAGTTAAAGCATAAAGACACATAATATAGACTTTGTAGTTACCTTATTAATGATTCAAAGAAGAAAAAGCTGTAACTAATATGTTTGAGGATCTTTGTGTTAATTTTGAAAACCTGTAGGACCAGCTTCAGAGAGGTCTCCATTACTCCTTTTGAGAGAGTATATTGTGCATAGGCCTTTGGGGTGTTTTATTACAGTGATACAGATAAATCCTAGGGAAGGAGAGAATTTTGTCTATTCTTTCCCTGTTAAAGAGAGGAAAATTCAGTCTCCTTAAGTTCAGAAGTTTAAGGAACAGTCAAAAGCTTGTTGAAGAAATGGATTAACCCTGCTGGCTTTCTATCCAGGACCTACAGCTTTCAGGAAATAATTTTCCTGTGTAGGTATGTCTTTCAATCTTGTTTGTGCATTCTACAAAATTCATATTAATCAATTATACATTTAAGTTTACTCTTAATGATGAATAACTTGTCTAGCCCATGGATAAGGAAGAGAGCTGAAAGCTTGCTACATCTGAACAGCATTCTGAGCTTGGCCATTTTCTGTGTATGTGAAATCAAGAAAAAATTGCTAAAGTTAAAGTGCTGTCGATGATTAGTGCATCTTAATGTTCTCCTCAAATGCTGTCAGATTCTATGGGAAAGCTCTATAAAATATAATAGAAAAGATTTATTTCAGCCAGGAATTCAACCACCCAAAGGATTTAAGTAAAGAAAAATGCACTGCATTGCTATAGCTTATCGCAGTCAGCTTTACAAATATGAAAAAGGCACAGTTTTCTTTGAAATTCTAAAAATTAGGAGTAAATTCTATAGAAGCCTAATATTTTCCGTTGTAAATTTTGGTTTCATTCATCACTTTCTGCAAGTTTTTTTGCTGCAGAAGAACTCTCACCTGAGGCATGTTAGGTATTAATATGTTCTGCACTGTCCGGTGTTTTCCTTTTGCTCAAACACTCCAAATTACTAGTTTTCCACTGTGAGTTAGGATATATCTGTCTCAACCAAGATGAAAATGAAATGCTATACATATTTAGGTTCAGTCAAATGATTAATTCCAGCTGAATCTTTCAGAAATTATTTCCCAGGTTGAACACCTTAGATTTCAGTAGCCAAAACCACCACCCTCCACACTGATGACCAATCTAAAGCAAATCAATTTTGTTTTGTTTACAGTCATTGATAGAGACATACCAAGGGTCTGGCCTTCAGAGATGAGGAGCCTTGGGATATCATAGGAAAAGTGGCTACGTATAATTAATGGGCAATGTCTGGCTCCATAAAATCTTTCCATGCGTGTTCCACAAGATGTTCCACACTTTATTTCTCTGTCAGACGTGAGCATCCTAATCTTGAAATGATGTGCCTAATTTTAGGGTCTGACTCAACTGAAATGTTGACATGACATGCAGCCTCGGTGTTCCCAGGCAGTTCCTGGTGGAGAGGAAGGTGCTGTCTGCCCTGGAGCCAAGGAACCCACTGGCCCCTCATGGGCCATTTGTGTCAGCACTTCATTGCCTTTCTTGTTAGAAATTCTGCCAGATGAGAGGCGGGACATCAAAGTACCTTGTGCCCACCCTGGCTGGCTGAGTGGCAGCTCCTCATTGCCAGCAGCAGTTCCAACACTAACACACTCTGTGAGGGTGAGTTTTAAATTCTTTGGAGTTCTATCTCCAATTATACAATTATCTAATCAAAACATCTGCATTTTTATGTCTATGTATGATAAGTCTTTCAGAACTCCACAGGTGACAAATTTATACTTTTCAGAAAATAAACTCCTAGGAATAAAGCAATTGCTATTGCAGATTAAATAGGATTTTTATCTCACACCATTTAAAAGAAGTTTTTGCTGCTAATTTTCTTCTTAGTTACAAAAGGTCATTCTCTGAATGAAGGGTGAGACATAGTTGTTTAGACAGTGCAAATGACAGTTCTGGCTGAAGAGTTAATATTTGACAATGTGCAGTAGGCATTGATCAGTGTATTTTCAAATCTTTAATTCTGTAAAATTGGACAATTAATGTCATGAGACTTAGTCTGCAGCATGCAACTTTTGGGTTTGTTTGCGACACGTTTGGATTGCATTTGAACTCTTGTGTAAGAGGGATGAGTCCTCTTCATATATACTTGTATATTTTAAATAATTAACCAAAAACCTTTCTAATGCCATTTGAGATACTATCTTTAGAAAAAAAATAATTAAGCAAACCTGATTGACATGAGGAGCTGATTTCCACCTGAAGCACTAGAATAAAATAACCACAGAAGGGAAGCCTGAAGCAATATCTACACAGGCTTTCCTTACAAATGCTTTCATACTGCCTTGAGGGACAAGGCTTGAACTTGAACCAGTCTGTCTTGTACTTCACTTTCTTTCTTAGACAGCAGCTCTCTGACCCAAGTCGGGACTAGGAAGTAAAGATGAGCAAAACAACTGCTCTGGGAATTCATTCCCATGTGACATGTACTCACCCTGCTCTTCCTGCAGAAGACCTGGACCCTAGCCACATCCCAAGACAGGTAACACCCGGCTGGACAGGACACTAGGGGCCAGAATTCAACTGTATTTAGAAAGAAAAGTAGATGTTTCATAAACCTCACTTGACACACAACTACATGGTAGCACCTGCATTCATAAGGTCACTGCCTGAATGTTTAGTAAATGCTGCCAAACACCCATTCCTATGGACATTTTGTATCTGTTTCCAGTTTTCTTTTCTTATTTTCTCTATATATCATTTGGGATTAAAAATTAAGTCTCTTATGTTCATTAACATTATGATCGATACATTTATATCAGCAGTACTTTTAGTCTAAAAATTCTGACTTTTTCTAAGCAAGCTCCTCTGTCTCTGGAACAAAATGGGAAAAAACTGCTCCAATAATTGTTAAAGAGAAAAATAAATTTAGCTTTTAAAAATTTTTTTTAAAAACCTCCTAATTTTAGTACACTGTGTCAGAATAAAAGCTACTTTAGCAGAATTGCATATCTTTACTTGAAACCAGGTTTTTTGACTATAGGCATTTACCTAGAAGGTCTGAAACCCCGTGGAATTATATCAAGAAGGTTACTAGTCATCCTACTGTCAATTTTAGCTGACATATTAATCCATCTCTCCCTTGGCTGCACTATGGTGCAGCAACTGCACTGTATTAATCAGGTGGATAGAAAAGAACTTTTTTTTTTTTTCCAAAAAAGAGTGTGGGAAAATGCACTTGTTCAAATTTAGCTGTAAAGAGTCTAATTCAGTCTGAATGGACATCAAATTGTGCTTTCTGGAAAATATTAATTTCTTTAAAATATCCATTCTATAGTTTGTTTCACAATAAACAGAAAATTAAAAGAAAGTATTGACAATGTTTTCCTGATTATTATTTTCAAGATATGTCCTACTTCTTATGGTGGTTTATTAGGAAGATGACAGCTTAGTAACTCTTTGAACTGACTTTACATATTTACAGATTTCCTTCTATTATGTATAATTTGAGTACCATACCCTGAGACATGGAGGAAGGAGAGAGAGGAAGGAAGGAAGGGTGAAATGCAAAGAAAAAGCCATGTTTACATAGAAGGGAATTTCCATCTACAGCCAAAGTCTTACTATTCAGTTTAACTCAAATAAATTCAATGTGTATTGCAAAGTCTTTGAAATAAACAAAAGAAACCCCACAATTTTTCATGTTTGAAAATGACTAACATTATGTTTACCAAATATGATTTACTTCTGCTGGTATAAACAGATATTAGAATATTCAATTTCCCCTGAGACCTGTGAGACCATTTTTGTAACAAATAATTTGTTTATCTCTGCATTTTCAATTTTCAAATTTTGTATGTTCTTAATAATATCATGGTAAGATTTTAGGAAATGTTTAAATGAAAGTTCTAATAACGACATTTAAAATCCATATATTCAATGAAGCTTAGTTTCTTTAAAATTCTCAGCCTACCAGAGTAAATCTTACCCTACTCCCTTGTCTATCTAGTCTGTAGCTCCAAAGTAAATACCACAGTAATGGATTTTTAGCACCCAAAATGTTTTGGGCTTTGGGCAACCTGGGGCTAATAACTTACAGTGCCAATAGCAATCTTAATATGCAGTAAAGAGAAAGGCAGTAAAAAAAAATAAAATACAGTATTGAGAATGTTTTTTGCTGTACAGAACTCTCTCTACCTGTAAAAGATTTCAGGTGCTTTTCCAAGGCAGACTCCCCAACACTTCAGGGACAGTGGAGACGAGGGCTGCTCCTCTAAATTATCAGTTGTTTTTCTGTCCTGTATCTGGTTGTAGATGATTTCTGTGCTGTTTAGAGCTGACATTAAGACTCCCTTCAACAAACCTTGGTAATGTGTGCCACATTTCTTCATTCCAATCACTTCTTTGGAGATTTACCAAAGTAATTTAGAGTAGTGCTTCTTATTAATGTATCACAGCCTGTCAAAGAACTGGCCTAGAGGGAAGCTGTGCTGCTTTCTAAGAATTTTTCTCCTTAGCTATAATAGAGGAAGGAAGAGTGACACTGAGGGCCATACGTCAAGAATGAGAGCCTGCATTATTCTTGACTTTCTTGCAAGTGTCAAGACATGTTAAGAGACCTGAGCAGAAATGCTAAATATGCGTGCTCAGATAGTTCCAAACATGCCGGGGAAAAGAAAAGCAAGTGTGTGTGGTACCTCACTGCTCTGGAGTTCAGTGGAGTTTTCCAGACTGAAGGGCAGAACTGACAGGCTTTGAGCTGCAGAGCCTGATCAGTGTGCAGTGGTACACATGGGCAACCCCGGGTGTTCCCTGGGCTCCTACAGTCCCCACTGTCCTCAACCTTTACTGTACCTACTGTCACAACAGTCCTAGAGAGTAAGGATGTGCAATTAAATTTGTTCTGCAAACAGAAACTACGTCACAAGCAAATGGCTGAACTCTAGTTTTCAGGTGCTTAGGATTTTGCAAAGTGTCCTGGAGGAAAGCTGAGTCTGAGATTGGAATTAAACTCTGCACTTTCATGCCATCAGTCATTGCTCACACTAGTAAATCTTGTCTCTCATTCATCATTCAGAAATAAAGAGTTCAGAAAATGTGCATTCAAATACCTCTTCACATTTAATCATGATTGTGATTCTTACTCATTTTTGATAAATATTCATGTCAATACACTTTTGTTCACATAAGTTACTAACCTCCCAAAAATATCTGCATTTAGAGTGAGAGAGGTTATTGGTACACAAAGGGGAGTTTAAATTTCTGATTAACATTTACTTGTTATTCTTTTTCTTTCAAAATATTTTTCTTGGCACTGTAAGGGAAAAGATGTTTAGCAAATTCTAACTGCATCTCTATTCTGTTAAATGCATGTTCTGTTTCTGTAATAAACATTCTTAAAACCCTTTGAAGTTTGATTTCAAAACCAAATTGAATTGCTGAATTATTTTTTCTATGCATACTGCAGCAACATAAATGTTTTTTGAAAACAGTTTTCAATGCCATGTTCATTCTTCTAAATGGAGTGTCAGGGCATGTTAGGTATACCTAAAGCATTATAATTACAATTTTGCTAGGATGCAAAATGTCAAGACACACTAGATGTTCTAAACAGCACTGCAAGTATACCTGCTATAATTTTTCTTCAGCAAGTGGTTAAACAAAATTAAACAAATTATATTTCAGCAAGGAATATGAGGGTGAAAAGGTTAAGGATTTCTGTGAACTGAACTCTTCCTGATGGGTAAAATACATTTTACTGCTAGAAATAATTTCACCAGTTTTTCAGTCAGGACCTTGGCAACAACAGGGATCCAAAGGATCATCTTGCTAGAAAGAACAGACCAAGCCAAAGCAGTAAAACAACAATTTAACTTTGCTGCAGTCTATTTCCCTCTTTTATTATCTCCTAATTCTGATGTCTGTTGAGACTTTCCTTATAAGTTTTTCCTTTGTGTCTCTCAGGATATGAAGTTTCTAAGCTCTGTTCAACAGAAAACTTGATTTATAACTGAAATCAGTAAAAACTAAATCACTGCTAAATAAAGGATTTTAATGATTACTTATAAGATCCATCCAAGCCCCTGATTCACAGTTTACAAAACTTTAATTTGAATATTAGTGCTCAAAAAACATTTTAGTGGAGCGTGATTTTCAGTATCTTTAAATGACCGTTAAAATACCTAAACTCATTGAAAAAAAAGAAAATAATTAAAAAAAAATTTAAATGTTAAATTTATATTTTAAAAAATTGTTGCATTATATTATTAAAATGAAAACAGCTACTGTTAATTTTCTTTCTTGCATTTTCAGTGTGAACACAGTCAAATCTATGCTTACTTTATTATTCCATTAATTATTGAAATATATATATTAGCACAGTAGCCTTTCTTCAAAAGGCAATTCAAGGATGATGTATTTTGTAAATTGACAATGAAAGGGAGTAAGTTTGACCACCATAAGAAAATGTAGCACAAACAAAGCATTGAAGAGTTGTATTAAGCAGTACTTAAGAAAAAATATTATTTTCATCAGTGATGCTTTGGGGAGTATGATTGAGATTTTCCCTCAGTGAATGTGTACTGTCTTAGGAGTTGGTAACATTCATTCTTTACAGCTTTTTAGAATGCAATAGTAGCAATATTTTCAAGAATTAAAAATGGATGGAACAATATAGTTAAATCAAATGAAACTCATCGAGTCCAGTAAGTTATGTGGCCTGTAATATCTTTAGAAATAACCCAATATTAAATGTCTCTCATATATCCAAAAAGGTCATGAAAACAGTCATGTAAATTAACAACCAGAACTTTCAAAACTATGCTTTGTAGAAGCACTTTCCTATTTTTATTAGAGCTATCTGAAAGTTTTATTTTACACTTCTGTGCTTAATGAGAAAAATTTTAAAATTGTATAGAACCGCCTTTGCCAGTACAGTGCTGAAACCACGGCAGTTCCAAAACATGCATTCCCTTCATGCAAAAGCCAGTGTTTTTCAAAAGGCGAGCAGAGAACTGGGAGTTTGTCTGAATCCAGGAAAGTTTCAAGTGACTGATTGAATTACTTCCTTGGTATCAACAAAATTCTCTAAAACTGCAGGAGGAACCCTGTTATAACTCAGAAATCACTAACCAAGAGAGTTTCTCAGCTTTCTTATTTGTGAACCCCACTATTTTTTTAGGCCAGAGAGGTTCAGATAAGTTTGTATAAGTGTGAGATAAATATAAAATAATAAGGTGTGAAACAAGAAACCAATGCAGGAACTCTGAGTTTAATAGAACAATCATCCAGCACAGTGATTAGGAAGGGGAAAATCATTGAAATCATCAGTCCAGAGCATAATAGCAGTACAAAAGGCAAACAGGGCAGAGGATTGTTAGGTGACACACAGAATATAAAGCAGCAGATGTTTTTACAACATACGTTTCCTTGTCGTAATTGGAAGCAGTATTAAACTGCACAAGTGGCAGATAACTGTGAAAAGTCTAAAACATTTTGTTGGAGAAAGTGGAAAAGAATAACATTGCTTTGGGTGAGACACACCTTTTTCCCATTGCACAGTACCTAATACAATAAAAGCCTGGAATGCTACGCTCTGCTCTCTCACAAATCATTAAGATGATTAAAGTCAAAGACCTTACTGAAAAATGATTAAAAATTTAAGAATACAATTTGAGAAAGTGTTTGAAATTGGTTTTGGGGTTGTTTTTCAAAAATATATCGTACAAGTGTGTGTTCAAAGACTGTGGCATCCCATAAACTACCCAGCAAAATCCCTGTTCTGGGAAAGTCAGTGAGCATTTTGCCAATGAGTCAGATCAAGAACTTGACACAGTGGGGCCAGCGCTATACTGGGAGAATCCTCTGAACAACTAACACTAATTAAATTGCATTAGAATGGATGTTATTCCAGCTATTTCTGACCTTCACTAGGGTTGTTTCCAGTTCATATCAGTAAGGTCAGTTTTACCTATCCAAAAGCAAGAATGAAGCAGAGATTCAGAAGTAATCCTGGAGTATGAGAAGGTGCTTGATTTGATATCAATTTAACCACAAAAAGGAGGTAATTAGGCTTCATGGGTCAGAGAGTACGAAAGAGCAATTTTCATCGTCACTTCTACGGTAGAGTTATCAGAAAATCCAAGCTACTGCAGCATTTTCTTTTCCATTTGCAGGGTGCTCCTCGCAGAAGGCCTGACACAACTGAGAGGGACCTGCTGAGTCCTGCTTGTGCGGCTTTCCAGCAGAGCCTCTAAAATGTCACTTTGCCTCGCATACTTTTAACTTTTCCTCTGAGACTTTTCACACTATCTAGTCACAGTTCATCACTGAACTACCCCAGGTATTTATCCTTGGATATCTGTATAATAGCAATGCTCCATCAGATGTCTTTTTAAGCTTCACGCTAGTATAACCTCTCTTTTGAACACCAAGTCAATTATTTTTTCTCATGACTGAGAAGCAAAGTAGGCTTTTGGAAACAATGAAGCAAATACTGATGGATTAATAAACTAAAGAGATATGTGCTATTTTAAAATACTTATTTGCAATTTCTCATGACCTTACATTAATTGAATGAGTCTCATTCACAGTCTTGTATACTATGATGATTTTTGATATTGCTACTTTAATTAGGTTGAAATAAAATTAAAATATAAGGTTGGTTTGGGAAAAGTAGGAAATACTAAAGTGGACCTTTCAAAAGGAACAAAAACACTGCAAGTACTACAGCCACGAAGTTTTGGTCCATCACCTATTTTTTTCTGTAAACTCTCTTAGAACAGGCCTTCCCAGAAGGAAATGTACTATTTTGCCTCTGAAATAGAGCAATGTCTCTCATTTACTGTTAACTCCACAAATAAAAGAAAAGAAGTACAAATAATGTACTTTATAAAAACGAACTCTAGTAAACATTCAGTATAATATTTAACTTTAAATAGTCTTCATGTTTAATCCTTAAATAGAAGGCTGAACTAATACTAATGTAGTAATGAACCAATCCGTAATTCACATACTTAAAATTCCATGCAGTCAACTTCTGAAACTCATGTGTCAGATGCACACAGTTGCAATTAATAAAATTGATAAAAAGAGCCCAAAATTTTCTAAGCTTTATCACAGGTAGTGTAAGACTGTTTAACACCTAAAAATGTTACTTCAATAAACTACCCAAAGAAGAAACTAGGTCAGTTAAATTATCTGCTTTTTAAGGAATAAAAAAAAATCAATCATAAAGGTAAATACTAGCGGAAGGAGGTTCTTAGAGTCTATGCCTCATTTAATTGTGGGTTTTTTTTATTTTGAAAGTTTGCATGTATTACAAAAAATATTATTACTTTTAGAAAGCATTTTCTTTCTTTTTTTTAATCAAATATTTTTGTACTTATGTGCGGTGTTGTATTTCCACACTCCTGTTCTTACTAAATTACCTGCCTTCTCCACCTGGCTCTCCCTTCATGGCCCCTAGCCCTAACCACTCCCTCAGGTTTCTCCCATTGGTTCTGTTACCCCAACTCCGCCCATGTGCCACCCCTATGCCCTGTGACCATTGATCTATGTGCTCTCTCCGCCCCCCTCTTCCCCAGATAACCAAAACTGCATGCCATGTGACTCCCTTTCTCACATTCTGCCCTGCTTTGGGGCACCAGCCTGTGCCTGGTGGAACCATGCCATGTGCTGGCTCTCTACTTTTGGGAGCCGTGCCATGTGCTGGGCCTAGGCTTCTGGGAGCCACCACAGATTAAAAGATCCTCTGCAATCCTCATGCGGAGAGCCTCCTCGTCTCCTTTATCGTCACCTACAGCCAGCCGGAGCATGCAAGGGGCAGCCTGGAAAGGCACGGGAAGCGGAACAGCAGCTCTTCCCGAACAAGCCACACTGCGCTCTCCTGGAGGGCTGTGGCTTGCCATACCGCCGCCAGAAACCATTTACCGCAACACTTATGGCCTATGAAATCTCCATAAAAGTATAGAATCAGTAAATAAATTTGTTTGAAGTTTGTCTTTTTGGAAAATTTAGAAGAAAGCTCTAAGGTTATCGAATATGACAAATTTTGTAATTCGTATTCTAAGAAATAACACTAGGAATCCAGAGAAGACTCTTTTGGAAAATGGGTTGTGCTAGATATTTTAGTTAGCTCTTACATCAGAAGGAAAAAAATATTTCCAAAACACTTGTTTAACCTTTCATAAAATCCAGAAACAAATCACAGGACCCTTAAGAGAAAAAAAGAAAAAAGAAGATAATTCTTTGAAAGAAAACATTTGCTGAATGTGTACCAGTGCTCAGGATTTTCTTCTGTGTAAATTTAAATAGGTACAGCCCAGAATTTCATTCAAGCTTTTTTTTATGAAAAGGAGATGTACATTGAAGAGTGAATAATGTTTCTGACCTAGAAAGGGAAAGTCATCTGCAGTTCACTATGAATAAAGAACACTCTATGAAAAGTATTATTCAAATGCAAAACAGAGCAAACCCTCTGAATATAACCTAAGCAAAATTATCCTCGATTATAATTGGGCTTTTTTGCTGGTGAGGTGTTTTTGTGGGTTTATTTGTTGGTTGGTTTTTGCAGCCCACTATGTGGTTGATGTTCTGTCTAGTCACTGTGAGGGACAGAGAGTGATGTAGTTCAAGCAGAAGGCAAAACATCTTCTCCAAACAACAGATTTGCTTTTTGTTCATTACAACTCCAGGATTCCTATGACCTTCAAGATCATAGAGTAGTTGAAATAAGAAAATTGTCAGTAGCTGTGTAATCCATACCAGAGGAAGCAGAACTACGGACATTTAGTGGCAGTCAGTTGCTGTATATTATCAAAGGCAGGTGTTTCATTTTCTCTGCTCTGCTGCAACTTTTGATTGCTCTATCAGGTATTTATTTTTCTCTTTTTTTCCTGCTTTGTTCCTTTGAGGGGATTTAGCAAGAGGGGTGGGACTCAGAAAGGGAGGAGAACAGATGCTTTCAGCCTTTGCTGCTCTGGGCAACTTCTCAGCATTCACTGGACTGGTTGTTTGACCAGAATGTATAGAGCTCAATTTAATATTGCATATCCTGTGTGGAAGTTGGAAAAAATTTTGACTCCTTCTCCCTCTACATCTTGCAAGTTGGTTGAGTCACACGTCAATATTTTTCTCCTAAAAAGTCCTAAAAATTCCTATCTACAGATTTGAGCATAGCAAGGAATGAGATCCTGCCAGGCAGTATAGGTGGTTCAGTAAAGCATCTTAGCAGACTGACCAATTAAATTGCACCCATAATTAAATGACATTTAATTTAACTCCTATGGACAAGAGATCTATCTTTATATCTGGAAAGACCTCCCCTCTACGCCTCCACTAGAAAAAACAAACCAACAAACATCTCCACACTACTACATCACTATCTAGATCTATGCTGTGCAAATTATTGACTGAAAAGACAGTTTTTTAAACCAATGTATTAATTAATTGCTTGCAGAAATTCTGAAGTATAAAAATAAAAACATGCAAAGAGATTTTTAAAGTCATTATCTTGAAAAATATTCATCTGATTGAATTAAAAAAATTCTTACATGGAGTATTAGACTATAAACAGGAAAGTAATGCAGTTATGGCAAAGACCAGAAGACATATTTCATCTAAGAAGTTGGTGAAATTCATACAATTCAAAACAGTAAAATTCTTAGTTCTGTGGAGTGTGTCTGACAGTAAGATTTTAAAAAGATCTAAGTGTTTGACCTTTTTTTAATAAGTAGACTATTTCAAATGAGCACATCTGGTTTATGTTCCTAAACCTCTAGCCTTTAAAAGTTCTGTTCCCAATTCACACAAAATACCATTCAGGATTGCTTGACATGGTGACCTTCCCTGTAGGTGGCTGGCTGAATAAACTGATTAAATAGATTCAGGAATTTAGCATATATACAGCAAGTTAGCACTTGTATCCTGGAACCATCAGTAAGCATACTTACTGCTTCTCTATGCTTTCTACTAGAGATATGGAATTGAACGGGAATTTTAAAAATCCACTTTATATAAATAAAGATAGCATTTCTTAATTTTCATGATGAAGAAGTTTTTATTATATTGTCACATTTTCTTAGATATAGAGCAACACAAGTCAGAAGAAGTCAAGTAATACAATATTAAATGTTATTATGATTTCACACAGATTGAGGCACTGAAGGGTGGACAGGATAGGTACAAAAAT
The DNA here is from genome assembly GCA_013397725.1 of Rhagologus leucostigma. Classification (NCBI taxonomy): domain Eukaryota; kingdom Metazoa; phylum Chordata; class Aves; order Passeriformes; genus Rhagologus; species Rhagologus leucostigma. The sequence goes on from VZTD01000539.1 coordinate 801,191, forward strand.
TCAAGTGGTCAGTAAATATTTAACAAGTTCTTTAGTAAGTTAAAAATTAAATAGTGTATGGACTGGGGAGGTTTCATTTTTTCCCCCATAACATCAATAGCAGGTTCATTGTTATTTGTGTAGAGTGTAATTCTTTTTGACTTTGCCTTCCATTTGCCTTGAGGACAAGCCAGTTTAAAACTGTTCAGCACACTGCACCATGCATAACAGGTAATCTGTCTAATTAAGGCCTGTAAGGATGTTCAAAGTAAAATATTGAAGAGCTTCCATAACCTCACTTTCACCCTCCCTGTGTACCACAGCTTCTGAGACTCAGAGATACCCTAGCCATTAACTCAAGTGTTTACACTCTAAACTCAAATTCTTCTTTGCTAGAATGGTTCATTTCACATTTTACAAGTCTGTTTTCTCATTTACAGGCAGAAAGCAATTTATCAAATTTTTATATTACATTTCTCAGCTTGTTTCAATATTGGATGATATAATATATGCTTGGAAATTCAAAATGCAAAGGCATACTGTGACTTTATCCAGGGACCTAATAAGATTTATATCCACCTTTTTTCTGTGTGTGTGTTCATTTGATGCATTTCAATGAATTATTAATTATGACCAACAATAAAATATTATTTTGCTCTGATGCACAGCAAAAGGAAAGATACCCAAGAGAAAACCATCTGACAGCTCAAAGTAGACATGGCCAAAGGATGCTCACAAGTTTCTCATCAAGTATTGCATGACATGCATCTGCCCATCAAATGAACCAGACTGACTGAGCCTTTCTGAACATACAGATGTAATCTTTGGGGAGGTAAAGTCAAGATTTATTACATATTGGGAGGCATTGATTTGATTTTTTTTTATAAACAGCCAAAGCTATGATAGTGAACATCAAAAGATTTCATTCTATTTTCCAAACCTATTTTTAAAGGTTGACATATGGGATGGAAATATATGGAAGGCTGCATGTTCTGAAGCTGACAGAAGTCAGATTCAAAGCTGCATGTAATAACTTTTTACTTAAGAGATTTAAATCATACTTAAACACAGCATTATGTAACTGCTATAAATATGTTATTATCTGCTGCGGAGTTTGTTTTTGTTTTGCTTTTATTACATTTTCCTAACTGATCTTTGCCCTGACACAAGCATTCAGAATATTCTCTGTACATACGCCACACCTTATTGTCATTTAAGCTACACATCTTGGTTTTTAACATAATGAAAAAATACAGTTCTTTATATATTTCCGCAACATACTATTAGTATTCTTTATGCATTACTTACTAATGAATGTCATATAGCAAAAAACCTTCACAACTTCCTTTACTTTCAAGGTCATTATAAGAAGTGTTTTTGAAACTGCAATGAACAAATGTGAAAAGCAAATGAAGTTTCTCTCCCTTAGAGCTATCTGGAGAGTCAAAGAACATATAAAATATTCAGAGAAAATGTCAAGTTAAAACACTTTGGGTCTGAAAGCAATAAAGTAGGACTAAAATTATTTCTGATTTCCTTTTAAATAGAGTATTCAGATTTGTTTTGGTCTTTGTCATGCTATAAACAAAAAATTTACACAAGATAACACTGTGCCCTACACATTAAGCTTCACTTTCAAGATAACTATTTTTTCTTTGTAGACTCTTCAATTTAACTTTAAGCCTATCAGAAATATATTCAATGTGCTAAACAGACCTAATTGAGGAACATAGCATGCATTTCACAAATTCCTGAAAAATCACTCTTTATCATATAGGAAATGAAATGTTTCATGCTTATGAAGGATTACTAAGAATGTTAAGAAATATACTTTGAAAAATCATACCAAAAGCTGGCTTAATGCTTATTTGAAGGAAAAGTGAGTGCTAATGGATTTTGACAGGCTGATCCTGCCTATAATAGCATCAAGCATACCAAATTCTTTTTCACACCACACTGTCCCCAAGGGATCATCAACCTATAGATTAAAAGCCCTGACCTTTGACCTTTCTATAGTTAACTATCTGTCAGCTGATTGTTAGCAAGGCTACCAGCGGGCATCGCTTCTCTGTTTATATTAATTACAAATACCAGTTTTAGGTAAGACCGATTCACAACACACATCCTCTAAGTTTTGAAGCTTCCCTTGTGATTTCTTTTTGAGCTGCTGCTGTCTGTTAAAAAATAAGGTTGTGATCTGAGATGCTATCTGCTCTTTCTTCTGTTATGTCTTTCCACTTTCTTCATTAATGATTAACTTTCTTAACAAAGCTGAGTTTCACAACACTTTTTCCTGCTAAACCTTGATCAGTTCACGAGGATTCCTTATGAAAAACAATTCAGTTTTAATTTTTTATTTACTTTATTTTAAGGGATTATTGCCAAGTTGATACTCTCAAGTGGTAACTGGAGGTGAATTAAGTGTTCGTCTATATCCTCCTTGTTCTTTGAACAACTCGAATTAGAAAATGAATCAGGAACAGCTCAGCTATATCTCATGCTTACATGTTTTATAGGCACTTACAGATTTAATATGAAATATTGCTCCTGGAGAGCAGGGAGTAAAGTCTTGCCATGTAACCTGAGCACCTCACAGTTTTCTGCTACCTTCAAAGCTCAAGCCCAGGTGGCATTGCAGACTAAAGACACCCTTTTGGGTCAGGGAGTTGTTACGAGCTTCCTGTGTGGCAGGAGAACAAACCTCTACATGAGTGTCATTTACCCCTTCTCTTCCTCAGAGCCCAAATCTGCAGCGGCTCAGGAGCCCTGTGCTTACAGATGCATTGTGGTGCCCCTCCACAGCCTCAAGGAGGGAGAGGAGCTGCTGGCTCCTTCACCAGTGAGTGCAAAAGGTTAGTTGGTGAAGTTACAGGAAAAAGCAGACCTATGCCTTTGCTCTGTCCTTCACAGAAGTGATGGGAAATTATATCAGCAAGAAGTGGGATGTTGCACAAATGAAGTTTCTCAGTGTCTCTCATATGCCTGTGTTGAGTCAGGCACAATCTGTTTGATTCTTGGTGAGATTAGATAGATTTTCCATTTCACTGAAACTTGAAAGAAAGAAGACTAACTTATACTAGACACAGTCAATATATGCAGATCCTGCCCTGTTGTAAAACAGTAAGCTCAAAAAGAAATAAAATCTTTATCCCTATTATCTTCTCAGAAGTCATAACCAAGTTTTCCATATCCCAATTTTCAATATGTTAAGAGTTTCCTATGTTTCCTCTTCCTTTCCAGGGAGAAAATGCTCAGAAGAAATGACTTTCTGTTATGGTAAATTGAGATCTAGTGACTAATGGCTAATTGTTATTGCAATTCTTGACCTGATCTGTAGTGCTGGAAACCAAATCTCGGTCTCCAGGGTGTAACCAGATATACCAGACAGCCCCGGAGTTTATATAGCCAGTGTATTAACAACTGAGCAACTTCAAAATTGTTGCCTTAATGAACAACCTCAGATCTAATAAATTCCAGTGCTAAAACTAGGTGAACACACAAATGTTTTCATTTGAACTGGCAGAATTGAAAATAAGACATTTCTCTTCTATTAGTTTATTCAGGGTGAAGAATGGAATTAGAAAATTAGAGGAAACCTTCTCATTGGTTATTTTTTCAACAGCTTCAAGCTGTTAATAGTTACATTGTCTCCAGGTATGGGGTGGTGCATGTTATGGCTAAATGATTAGTTTAGAGGCTCTTGACATACAGAGTTTTTCTGTTCCCCAGTATCAGCTGTGAAAATGTATTTCCAAGCAATTAAACCTCATCTCCTGCTGGCTTGGGAGCCAGGAACCTTCAAATTTCAATTCAAATTCTTCAACACCTACTACTGCTGAAAAAAATATAACTTGGTTAGTTAGAGTCACAAAGAAATCTACTGATATATGTTTGAGTGTCTTTTAAAGAGGAAAATGAAAGCCCTGGGATGAAAAGTTGCTAACATTGTAAGTAAAGCAGATGACAAAACATATTCACTTTAATTTGTGCAGTTTTGGACCTTGCAGCACGCATACACAGCAGCATTCACAACCAAAAGAAAGGGGTTGCAGTACTAAATGATAGGAAGGAAGAATTAATCTCTGACTCTCCCCTCCTTACCTCCAGTCTGAAACACTCTCTGATTATATAACTTTTAAAGGAAGTACCACTGTATGCAAATTTTGGTTAGTAGCTCAGATGCAAAATGCAGAATTAACCACAAGGTTATTGTGTGGCACAGGTCACGTAACAGTGACCTACATGACAGCTCGGTTTGTCTGTGGAGAGGAGAGCATCAGAGAGCCCAAAGGGAGGAGGACACAAAGCATCACTTTCTCCAAAGATTGCCAACTCCTCTATGCAGATGCTGGAGAAATGAGTACTGAAGTTCAAGTCAATTTTTAACTATATTTAAAGCATATTCCTGGCCCATTCCGAAGGCCAGATTGTAGGAACACAAATGAGAATAAGGATATGCCAGCAACATCTCTCTATATTACTGTTTGCTACTGGATCTATTGGATGATGTTTTTGCAATGTGTTTTAATTCTTGCATGTGTTCCTTCTGTATTCCTGTTCCTTTTATACTAAAGACACAAACAAATGGAAGAAAGAGGAAAAACCCCCTTGATTATGTTGTCTTTACATAGAATGGAAAAAATGGCAAGAGCTTTCCATCAGATGTTGTCACAGCAAGGACCAAGTGTTTGCTTTGGGCAGATTCAGCTGCTGCCTCCAATATTCTCTTTATTGTTGCTTGTAACATGTAGTTACAGTTTGCAGCTTGCATGAAGCATAATCAATCATGTTGACCGATATTTAGCCCAGGTGTGATATAATTCAGGGCAGTTTGGTGTGGAGAGGTTTAATAATTTATATTGTAAGGTACAAGCTACTTGAATAAATGAAATACAGTAAAAAACAGCTAATGTAGTTCATGTATGTTTTGTAGGAACTCAGCTCAAGGCAGAGGAGTACTGAATTCTGGGGTGGACGTTTTGGTAAGAATGAAGGTCCTAGTATTGTCTCTTTCATTGAGAAGGGAGGAGGCAACTTTGTGATTCTACCCCAGTATTAGCAAAATTAACTGGATATTTCTTGTTTCCCAGCATTTGTATTTTTGGTTCTGATGGAGGTACCAAAACCACTAATTATATAATTAGCTGATATTACAGTGCTTCATTGATGCAATGAGGGAGTAAGGAAAAGTAATGTTAAAGAAGTAGCCTTACTGGTTGGGGCACAAAAACACCCACCCAGCTGGGTGGTCACTGCATTTCTGCTGGACCTTTGGGCTCGGGATCAGGGAGAAGGATACCGGCTGGATGTCTTTTTGTCAGTAGTAGTCATCTTGCTAGATTCACCAGCAAGACTCAGCAATATGAAGTAAAAGCCTTTTAATTAATAGTTCTGCTCTCATTAAAATCACTGAAAACTTGGACTTCCTACATGGAACTGATATCAGGCTTTAATTGCAATTAACATATTAGTACCCCCCTATGTGTTCTTAAACTGCAATAATTTCCATACTTTTATCATACTAATAAGCTGGCCAATGACTTCCTGCAATATAATTGAATTGAATATTTGTAGTTAAAGTTTTATATAGTTTCTAAAGGGTGTAACTTGATAGCATGTTCATTCCATACTAGTGGAAGAATGATATTTTACTCCTTCAGACTCTATTTTAATACTTTATCTGATTTTCACAGATGTCAAAAGTAAGTAATAATTAGAATTGGATGAATACAGCAAACATATTTATATGAATATTCTTTTGATTTTAATTAATTTAAATTGTGTACACACTGCTTTTGTGATTGCTTTCACGAATATTATAGTTAATGAATTTGTGGAAAAGAACATACAGAAAATGAGGTACTTAAATACACCTATTGTACAAATATTTTTTCATTTAAAGTGTAAGTATTTGGCTCTAAAGTTTCATAGATAATGTTATCTAACCAGAGAATAAGAATATACTTTGACCTTCATGACAAATCTCATTGTGGTAGATGTATGCTGGCTGTTCCCAATCAACCTCTTCTGATCTTGCCTAGAAGCTGGGAGTAGAGTTTCTCCATTATTTTTCTAGATACAAACATGAAAGGAATATAGACAAAACAGAAATCTTTTGCGTGAGGAAAAAAAATCAAATGAGTTCTGAAAGCAGTTTACTCTCTTCCGCAATTTTCTAATTTTCTTCTTCTTCTGCAGTGGTTTACAGGCACTAAACTCCTCAGGATCTCCTATGGGTCTTCAGGAGAAGAATTTTCCTGCCCAGTGTTTTCTGGTTGTCATTCACACACTTTCCAGAAGCTTCTCCCATTTAAACAAACGGGGCAGCTCTCAGGTGTGGTGGAGTTTCTGCCTCCAGCAAGATACTTGGAGTGGAACTGCCAGGATGACACGAGCAGATGACCTTTCTCATCAGTCCTTAATTCTTTATTTTAAATAAGACTGATGACATGCAGTAATCAGGCAGCAAAGTGAAAGCAAATAATTTAGATGACTCTACCATCCGTCATCATAACACATCAACAGGAGTTCAATTCTGCTGGCAAGCAAGTTGATTGTTTCCTTCCGATGTTCCTTTACCCTATTTGGAAGGGAAGGGCTTCTCTCTTCTTGGTGGCCCATCTTTCACAACCTTTGCCATTTTTTTGTTTAATTCCATGTTGTTTTGACAACTCTTTAGACAGCCTCTGCTGCCAGTCTTTATAATGTCTTATTTTTGTTATGAACTCTATGGCCTTGAGGAGACCAGCTTGAAGTCTCTCACATTCCTTGGATTTTTCTTTATTTGTTCTTGTTCCAGACATCTATTCTTTTTTTTCTTTTAGTTTTCCTGTCTTCTTTTCTGTCTTTCTCTTTACAGACTCTTTTAAAATGATTTTTTCTCCTGTAAAAGCTAAGTACTTTCTGCAGAGGGGTGTTTACATAGATTTTATGTTTAAACAAGGGAGTTTTGATGTCATACAGAAAAACTCCAGATAAGCGGTAAATGTAGATAGTTTAGCTTTGTAGACGAGGTGTTTCTCTAGGTTGAATATTACAAAATCAAGCCCAGCTTTAACTTTTCTGGCTTGTAGGTGACTCTTGTTTTGCTAATGATGCTGCCAAAATGCATAAAGTATCAAACATTTTTAACATCTATTCCAAACTCTGTAGCTGGAATGATTGATGATATACAATCAAGGGGCCAGAATTTTCTAAAATTGATTATCTCATGTATCTCTGAGACAGTCATAGTGACAATTTATCAACACAAAATAGGAAAGTTTCAATAGGGAAATAATGCATTCAGATTTCATTGAAGAAAGCCCAATATTGACTAAGAGCTTATAGTTTGACTATAATCTGATGCATTCTTTCATCTGGATGAAAAAGAAACAAGGAAGGAAAGGGATAGGGAATAAGAAATAGTCACAGGGACAGTCTTGAGAAATAATTATTTTCATTACATTTAATTACAACTGCAGAAACGCATTTAGCAATGAAAATTTTTAAATATAGGATGAGATGAGACACATTAACCTAATGTTGAAGAAGACTGACAGTCTTATGTTCTTACTGAGAGAGAATTCAGTTGCGTCACATCTTCTCTAACCAATTAGGTCCATGACTTTCATTCAAGCTGCTCTGTAGGAAAAAAAATCACAGCTAATTTTTGTGAGTAGTGTTAATGCCTACATCTTGCATATATATCATGGTATATGCAGTGACCCATGAACTAAAAGGTAGCACAGAAGTAGATGTTCAGATTTACGCTGTCAGCAGGAACTGGAATAGTTACAGTACCTTGGATTTGCCTATACACTCATTTATGGCTCACTCAAAACCTAACTCAAGTACAGCCTATTGTAGCTTTTCAACTGGATGAAAATGAAGGATGCACTTGGAATGTAGCTGCTTGAATTCCTGATCTACATTCCCTCCTCACTCCAGTGATGTAGTCTGCATAAACTAAAATGTGAATTTCCATAATAAGTCCTCAGTATGCATTTGGTTATGAGGGAGGAAGACAAGTAGATTAATAATTACTTCAAGGCTGCATTATAGTGAATTATAACAATGTGAGTTTGTGGTTTGTGACCCATACTGAATTCTTCCTACTCTTTGAAAAGTCATGTAAAGGAAAAGGTTTTCATCAGCAGATATTACTCACACTGAGCAGTGCATTTCTCTTTGACTTGCTAGAGGATACAGCACTGAAAGCGTCTTCGTGTGAAGTAAATTATTATAATTCAAAAATAGAACAAGCAACCTTAACTTCAGCTATCGTCTGTGCATTTGTGAGCTACTGCTGATTATCAAGTGTGTTATAAATTCACATTTCCCCTAACCAGCTGCACTCTAGCTGTTGCATATACACAAGCCTTGAAATGTTATCACGTATGATGTAAAGACCTGGCAAATCTTCATAACTTCTTTAAGGCTTTTTTGCCTTTTTATCATGTAACATTTAACAATAATTGCTTAATCATTCCTAACTCCTTGATATTTATTGCAGGAATATTAATTCTCATAGACTCATTTGATGTTAATATGGCTGCAGTAGAACTTTAGTAGAATTTCCACTGAAATTCAGAATTAATTACCTGGTCCATTACTTTGAAGCTACTGCTCTGTTATATAGAACCTTTTCTTATAGCTTTTATCTGAACAAAACTTAATGAACTTCCAGAGAGTAAATAAGTCAAATTCATATTGGCCCCAGTTTGGCTGAAAGTGGTAGAAAGTGAACCAATGAGTGGTGAAAATGTGACTTCTAAGGCAATTATAAATTATTCCAGTTTCTGAAGTCAGGTCCCCTAAGAATGTGCTACCTTTCAGATGCTGTAGTCATTTGTAACTATGCTCAAGAGGAAGGAGAGAAGTATAGACAAAGTGAAGTCATTTATACAATAGAGGAGGAATTATTATTTGAGGTGGTATCCTTTTTTCACATAAAAAATTCTTGATTGCACTTTAAATTCAACTACAGCCAAAAGATACAGTTACTAAATAAAAGATTACCAATCAGTCCTTCGAATCTCCATGGAACAAACAAAAATATCTAAAGAACCCAGCAAGTGATCTACTTAATCAGACACTGTCTGCTGACCTTCTTAACAGACTAGAAACTCACAGATATTGATTACTACTTTAAGAAAAGTGCCTTAAAAATCCTTTTGTATTTTAAAACATGTGTTGTCTTGAGCTGCATTTAAAATATTATGAATGGACAGTGTTTAGCTTTGGAATACAATTTTTATTGTATTATTCTGACAGAGCTTTTTAGCTTCTTAATAAAGTTATTTAATCTGCATTTATAGTGCCAGAGTCTGTCCATTATTTAATAAAATAAGCAGGGGTTGTAATTGATTTACTTAATCATATTATCAGGAACAGAACCATATCAAAGATCTTTGTAAGGTGCAAACTGATACATTACTTGGGGGTCTCTATATAATGGAGTGTGAATTTGTTTTCCTCCAGTGAACATTTTGTGTGCAGTAACTCATCCTCTGAATCAGTACACTGAATGAAGAAACATTAATGAGGACCTACAATATGGTCCCTATTTTACTGGACACTGACAAATGTATTTTAGATACAAGCTAACAGGGCTGGATTAAAGGAAAATGAAGGGGGTTAGTTGAAGTATATCCTGGAACACCTGACGAGTATTCTTATGTCCTGCAAAACATGTAGACTATTCTTACAATTTCTAACAAGACAATTTGAGTCTTCTGATGTAAATAAGTCTTTAGAGTAAGAGAAAGATCTCATCCTGGAGCTGTTTCAGAGAAGAAAATTTTCAGCTTTGAAAAAAATCAACAGGGTTCTCAATAAATGAGACTGAAAAATCAGCTGGAAATTGAAGAAGAATAGAACAAAATTTAGCAAAACCCAGGCAAAACACCAAGATTCTATATATTTGGGGTGTAAGTATGTCTGAAGCATGATTTTTTTTCCAAAACTAAATTACTTATGTAGTCAAAATCTAGTTTTCATTTAAAAAAAGCCTTAATTTAAATTCCCTTAGAAGACTTAAAATTTGTTCCTATGTATCTGTAGAGTGAAAATTTAGACATTAAGCTTCGAGGAGCAGGAGGAAGATTTTTGTTTTGCCACAAATCACAATGGGCTTTCACACAGCTAAGATTATATCTCTCTTGAAATTAATCTTCATGGATACTGAAAAAGTTGTCTCATAAATAGCAAAAATATTCTGTGTTTGCTCATTCTGGTATGATACAGATGTAATTTTATCAATAATTAATCAAAACCTTAAAGGAAGGCAGCTGTTTGTTACCAAGATGATTGTTGAGATGGTTTGTAAATAAAGAATGTGAGTCAATTGGTTCTTTGTAGGATAATGCAGACATCCAGATAAGATTTCCTTAAAAAGCCTGCATTAATCAAAGATCTACCATGACAGTAGTTAATGAAATTCCGTAGAGTAAATAAGTCATATTCATATTGGCCCCAGTTAGGCTGAAAGGGGCAGAAAGTGACCAGTGAGTGGTACCCATCACAGCACATTACTGTACTTCCACAGTTTGATGAGTATGGGTTACAATTGTGAAAGAATTTTAGAACCACTGAATTAGTGAGTACCTCAGAGTTTGTGAAGCCTATTAGGGCTGTTTATGTATCTCCCTGTCAAGAGATGGTGAAGGATTTTTAAACTCTGATGAACATTACTCAAGCAGGTGCATTCAAAGGAGAGGATTTTGAAAAGTGCAATACTCCTAAATAGAAGAGCAAAACAAACAAACAAACAAAAATTATTTGTAAATGTCAGAACTTGAGAATTCTAAGATCCTAAGAAATATGGTCAAAGTGGAACAAAAAAGTTTCAGAGCAACTGGCAGAGGCAATGAATGGCATCGAGTGGGGCAGTGCTTCTACTTGGACAGACAGACCCTCCCAGATCATGTGAGTGGCTGGAGAAAGTTTGGATCTGGTGCCAAGAGGAAATGAAGATCACAAGAAGACAAGCAGGTAATTTGTAGAGCACTTTTGTCAAGAATATACCTAAAAATGCTAAGAAAATGCAGACAGATATTTAGGCAGGATACTTAAATTGCAAAAAAAAAAAAATCACTTATGAAGTGTTTGGGGGCAACATTATGGGTTTTAGTAAGCTGGTCTGGGCAAATTTCCAGTGAAGGTGGAAGAAGGCAGGTCTGAGGAAGAGACTATCACTACTCCACTGAGTAATAAAAAAGTAGGTGTTGCTCACTGACTCAGTTTCCCTGTCATAAGACAGGTTCTGATAGTTTCAGCCATCTTAATGAAATACTTTGAAATACATGAACAAACATAGCTATCAAAGAGCTAGATATCATTAAGAATGATGACCTCAGCTAAAAATAATTTTTGGTTTAATAATTTATTCCAAACTTATTGAAATAAATGTTTTTTATTTCATCAATAGACAAAACATGTCATACTGTGTTCATAAATCAAGTACTGTGTTTAGGTTTTCTAAAAGCTCTAGTTAAGTGAGGACAGAGTTTGTGTGCTCTGCAGATGTATGTGATCATAATATTTACTGGTGATATAAGCTTGGCTTTGATTCTCTGCATTAACTTTATCAATGCAAGATAACAAATGGCTGAAAGTAACTGAGAGCTCAGCTAGGAAGGCAATGCTGGGTGTGTGCCTTCTGATTGACCTCATAAACAATCAGCATTTCTCCCTGGTTGAAGCATTCTCTGAGGCTGCTAATCATCACAAAAGAATTGATATACTTTCATTCCCAACTCAGACAATCCGTAAATTAAGGCAGAACTGATTCTCACACCGTCAATGGATATAAAAGCCGTTTAAAGAATGTATGTTCATTACCTGACTGCCACATCGTCTTGTGTGGCAATTTAGTCCACCCACCTCCACCAGTGGGAATGTGCTCGTTAGTTAATATAGATTAGATCTCCTATTTTCTGAGGAAAGACATAAAACTCTTTTCTCTTCCTTTTTAGTAGTCCCAGAGGCATCTGTGCAGGAGATACTCATCAGCACAGGCATGGCTGGGGCAGTGCTGACAGATAGCTGGGAGCAGCGAGGAGCTTTGGAAGCAGCACAGAGCCCGGACCTCCTGAGGCCAGAGGGGCCAGAATGTGGCAGCTGGAGAGTGAATTTATTGTGGTCTGGGTGACCACAGTCTCCTCTCTGTGCCATCAGCAGAGTGACATGGGATAAAGTCCATCAAGAAAACCCCTTGGGTTTCCCTCTGCTCCTGAGGATTTTTTAGCCTGTGCTAAAGGTCTGTGGGCATCAGTCAGTCTCCCCAGTCTGTTGAAATCTGTTGTATGGCTTGGTCTTTATGAAAGCTATGCAGACAGAGAGTGGCTATCCTTGAGATCTCTCAGATTTTAAGCAGACCCATTCCTTTCAATAATCAATTAGGATAAATTTTATCAAGACATAGCAGGAAGGAGTTAAGCAAATTAGAAGTATTCCCAAGATTTTACTTCTGTTCAACTATAATTAAAATCAAACAATGGTGCAAAAATAGTTTGGGAATATCATACAATGTAGCTCTAAAAAATCCCAGGAGGAAGTTATAAATGCTTCCAGCAAACAAAATAAAAAGAAACATTAGTCAGTTGCAAGCCTCATTTCCTCAACGATGGGAAGTAACAATGCCATAAATCATGAGTTACCTGAAGTCATAGGAACTTTTGTGCCATGGGCCTTTTGATAATCTTTACATTTACCATCATGGGAATATTTGTTGAATAAATATTTACTAGACCAAACACACTATTTCAGTACAACAGACATTTTTTGTAAACAGCACTGAAAAATGATGTACACATGCTAGGGACTCTCAGCAACTATCACTTATTACCAGACTTACTGAATAAGTCTTTAATAAAGGATATGTGTGGAAATACACATCCTAATAAGACAAGAAGGTCATTACAGTGACTTAAAATTCAGTTCAATGCTCTGAATTGGAAATACAATTAATGTTTGTATGACCTGTTGTGTTCTGTTCTGAAGCTGACAAAAAAAGGAAGGAGGACACTGAACATGAGTCTCAGCTAGCCCAGGCTTCACCTTGCACAGCACTGGAGTACTTTAGTCTGAAAACGTGACAAGGACAGGACTGCAGTGGACACATTTTGCAAGCCTTGGGATCAAGTTATTTTGTTCTGACACTAATATACTTAATACTGTTTCAGTCCAAGCACAAATATCCACAATTATTTGTGCCTTCTTAAATCTCACAGAACGTGCCCAGTGTGGGTGAGCATTTCTAAATTCTTTTTTGAAGGAAAAACAGCTGCAAGAGCAGTGTCAGGCTTATGTGAATAAGGAGTTCTGAACTGGAGTCATGGCAATAATTACGAGCAATTTTTATAGATTTCTTTTATGCCAAATAATTCACTTTATATTTTATGCCCACTTGCCAATACAAACAGAAGCAGAGTAATTCCTAGGGTGAAAAAACTGCTATTCTATGGAAAACAGCTTTCATTGCTATATGAAAAACTGAAAGGTAAAGACTAGAATGAGAAAATATTTGGCTCTCTGCAAGGCTGGTGCTTAAAATGTGATTATCCATTACTTCTGAAGGTAATGGGAATTTCTCTGAGTTTGACTTCAAGGTTAGTATATTAACTCTGAGTGTGGGAAAGCAGAAAAGGCAGGTGACATGGGCTCAGGGGGTGCCCTCCACAGATCCCACAACACCACACAGCAGCAGCCTGATCCCAGCAGAGGAGAACCTGCTGGGGGTAAAACAGTGGCCTCAACATGTCTGATGAGGTGCTCAGGGACACTGGTTTGGGGACCAGTCCTGCCACTCAGGGCCTGAGCTCTGCTCACCTTCCCATGGATTATTAGACCAACATCTGAGTCTTTAGCCTGTTTTAAAAATCAAGAGATATTAATCAGAAAATGTATGCTATATGGCATCAATAAATAAAATTTTCACAGATACTACTAATAAAGAAATAAAATTAATTAGTAGGTTAAAATTGGCTCAGATAGACAGTCAGAATGCCTTTTGGGAGGTGATTGATTTTATTCCTGCATTTTCCTCCTGGAGCTGTGTGACTCATAGACCTGAAAAAAGTAGGCGTAAAAAATGAGGTCTTTGTCATTTGGAGGATATTGCAGAGTATGTTTTGGGGCATTCCTCTAGTATTTCTAAATTCTGGTCTTTAAAATGTCACTCTTCAGGATGACCTGTAGATGGAGAATTCTGTGATATTTTGGCGTTCTGTTGGATCTAAAATTGTGTCATATATACATATACATATACATATACATATACATATACATATACATATACATATACATATACATATACATATACATATACATATACATATACATATACATATACATATACATATACATATATATATAAAAACACCATTCCTTCACTGTTTCCCTCTAATCTGCCCAAGGGATTTATTAACAAGAACCTCAGTTACCCCGCCTTTGGGGTAGGTTGTAACAGAAGAATAATTGTTACAGGTGACAAAGTAAGCTGATGTCATGAGAAGAGTCATAATTAGCAAGCAAATATTTCTTATACATTGAAACGTATAAGCTGGACTGCAGAACTATCTGAACTGTAACTAAGTCAGATATTTGCAAAATTTCATGGAATAACGCGAGTGATTTTTTAACTTTTCTAGGTAACAGTGAGGAGAGTGTGATTTTTTTTTTATAAATGGATCCTTTTTAAAGGATTTCAGATGAAGAGACACCGCAAAACCGAACAGAACTAAAGTAAAGCATTAATGAACATGAAAAAAACACTTCGTAATGCCAGTGTTCAGGATTTGACAGAAAGTGGATAAAATCTATCAGAGATTAAAACAGACACAGAGTTGAAATACCAGATTGCCTCTGGCAAACTCTGGAAGCAGGCTTGTTCACATGGAATGGGAATATAACATGAAGGTACGACAGGCCATGTTTTATTGGTCCATTAATACATGCCTCAGGTATGTTTTCAGGCAGGAGGCCACAGGCTATTAATTGATATACTTTGCAGTGTTTAAGCCCTGAAACACCAAAAGCTATTCTGTGATTAATCAGAGAAAATCAATCACAAAAATTCCATTTTAGGAAGATGTGACATATTCTAAAATATAAGTAACAAGAAACAGAGAGAGATGACCGTCTGCTTTCTTTTGCCCGAGGAGTTACTAAGGAGTCTGATAAAGCTGGAGTTCCTCAAATGCTATAAGCCATGCAGGAAATAAAATAAAATAAAGATATATAAATCAAACTTTTCTTGACCTACATTTCATTAAGTTCAGGTAACCTGCAAAGACCCAGGCTGAGTTTAAGTAATTTCATTACATTCTTTATTTCTCTTGAAAATGTTACAAATATTACCTGTGTATTGATGTCTAAAATGCAAAATTGCAAAGCTACTATATCCACACAATTCTGAGGCTTTGTACTTGTAGTGGCAACAGTGTCTTGTAATTTATAGAAGCAGTTCATCACAATACAGCTGAAAAGTAATTATGAAGGCTGAGTCATGTTATGTAGGAAAATCTGCTGCAGTTTTCAAAAAAAGTAACAACCTCCCATGCCCAGGAATCCCACTTGGCAGAGTCAGGGTTGGCTGAGGAAGTTTTTGCCAGAGTAGTTGCCCGTTGAACCTGCACATCAATGACTGAATGCCTTGGTAGCAGATCTTCTTTTTCCTGTTTTATTCTTCTGCTGAGAATTTTCATCTTAGGACATTTAATTTTGCATATTTTTCCTTCATTATAGTTCAGAGGTTTTGTTTTCCTTCCACACGAATGAGAAATTGCTTTCTTCTCTTTGCCCTAGTGTCTTTGTGAAATTCAAATAAAATGATTGTTCTGCTTGCCACATTTGTGGCTTACAGGACCATCCTAAAGTTCAAAGGCTTTACATAAGAACCAACTCTAAAGAGTAAAATCCTTTCAAGGGATTGAAAAATGTTCTTCTCAGGATATAAGAATAAGGAGTAAGACTCAGAGGTTCAGGGTGAAAGAACTGGAAAAGGAAAGGATGATGAAACTGCTACGGACAGCATTAGATAAGAAACTTTACAAAAGATGTAGCAAATATGAGCAATAAATAGGGAAGATCTGGTTAGCAGAAGCTGCCCAAGGAGAAGTGTGTAAAGAGAGCAGATTCTCCAAGGGGAATAAAATGAGGAAAAAATAATTCTACAGATTAAGGGGGTAAAAGAACCCTTAATAAAATGCAAAACTTGAAAGATGGTCTCTGATCCTGTGGCCAGCCACACTGCTCTTGGTTAGCTCATAGTCTGTGAAAGTAAAAGCTGGAACAACAACAAAAAGATCTTTGAAAATCCTCCGGAGACCGTAAACTCTTATGAGTATGTCTTTCCATAGCAGTTGTCACTTGCACTGGAGAGAACCATTGTTCAAGTGCGTCCTTTGTTTGCATTTCCATATAGCTGTGTGTGCTTAGCTTTACATGCTTTCTAAGGTTTTTCTTCTTTCCTTTTAAATCACTATTTCAATCATGTTTTCTCTTCCAAATGTATTGTGGCGTGTATTCTTCTCAGGTTAATGATTTTCTATAGACTTCTTTTCTATATATTTAATGTTTCATGATTTAATATTCTATTTTTCCCTCTGTCCCTATGGATGTTTGTATTTTAGTGTTTTTTAGCATAAAGCAGAAAAGCCATTTATATACTCCATGTTTCTTTAGTTAAAATTGGAGTCACCACCTATTTTGACAGTTCCAAACTAAGCATTTCCTTTCAGTTCATCATCTTACATTCATTCAATTATAGCTCTTTGTTTAGTTCTTCAGTCCATTTAAAATTAATGCAAATATTTCAACCAAGATAGTTTAGATTAATTTTGAACGTAGAAATTTGTAAAACACTGTATTCAATTATTTACATTATGTTTGCAATGTTTCCCTCATTCTCTAATCTGGAAACCTTATCTATTCCAGCAATCAGGTTTCTCAGGCAAGTACCTTCTATACTCATAGTTAGCATAAGCTCATTTTCCCTTTTTCCTGCCCTTTCCACCAACCCTCATTTTAATTTCATTGTCGTCCTTTGGCTAAGGTATATAATTTCCAGTGCACCTATTGTCTATGTAATTTGGTAATTATGTCTGGAACTAAATATTTTTAATTTTCATCTTCTTACAGTCCCGAACTGACAATGCTTTTTTTGTTATTTCCTTTGGTTTGTAGTTCTTGAAACCTAACCTAATATAATACATCATTGAATAGGAGCTCTCTGGCACTGTAAATACTTCTGGTTTATAAAAACTCAATTATGTTACAAATTTATTTATTTATTTATTTATTTCCTGTAGAAAAGATCATAACATCTTTTCTTTTGTTGTTCAGAGAAATTAAAGGGCAAAATTAAATTGTTCCATTTAGCTTTAAACTATTTCACTTTTGTTAATTTATTAAAAGACAAAATGTTTAATCAAACTTTTACTCATATTTTTCATGCTTTTAAATACTTAAACAGTTTCTTACTGCCCCAAAACTAATCATTTAGTGGTGCACATCCACTCTATTTCTTAATTTTATATTATAGCATGTAAATTTTCTTATATTTTATATGATGCAGATAGCTAAAGCTTAACTACTGCTAAAGTTTGACACATTATTTCAGTTAAAATAATCTGAAAATACTTGAGACAAATATTAATTCAATAAATGAAAGTCTTATCAGTACATTTGCCAATATATAATATATAGGATGAGATGCATGCAAAGATTAGATGACAAGAGACCATGTGAGTCAGCATGAAGGGCTATGAGACAAATCAGAGTGAGAAATTTACTATTAAAAATAAATACCTGTTTTTCTAAGTAATGTCTTTTCACTGAGTGACACAAATAATTTTCTTGTTTGATGTATTGTACCTTTTTTTCCCTTGCTTGAACTGATAGTTGATACTACATTCCATTTTAAGCTGTGATATTATTTGCCAGTACAGCCTAGCAATGTTTCTTATTCAGAATATGCCATTCCCTGCATGGTTGCATTGATAAATAGACTTCTAATCACTTTTAAATAGCAAAAGATCATTTAGAGAACAGATAAAATCAATGTATGTCATACAAAGGAGCTATCCTTGAAATAATTACAAGAAAAATAATTATTAGTAATCTGATGTCTTAGTTGCTGCATGTAGTTTATTGTGATCTTAAAACAAGAACAATTAAATCAACAGAAGCCCCCTACTGATTTTTGCCAGCCATTTTACTGGGTTTTATATAATGAGTGCAAATTGAATGTCTATTATCCCCTGGCAAGACAGCATTTAAAACTTCAAAGGATAAATGGAATATGCTCATGGTTATCACAAAACAATAGATTATATACAGCTCAAACAGGCAAAACCTCAACAACTCTGTATTAGTGAGGTGCATCACAAAGGCATTAAACAAGACAGCTTTATGGGTTTGAGAGAAACTTTTCTTCCAAAGCCATTAATTATACTGAAGGGTTATGCAAGTATCATTTCAACTTGAAATATCTTTCAGCTTTCCAGTATCTTCCATTATCACCTTGATTTTAGGCTAGTTTGTTTATCGTTTTAACATGTATGGGAGTATGTTGGTGGAAAAACTGTCAGCACAGATGTACTTTCTAAAAGTAAGAGCTGCAGCAGATTACTGAAGCACACTTTAAGCCCTTGATCTAGCCAAAGTGACATTCAACAGCTGTTAGGTTGCAGATGTTCCACACACATTTCCTGGTCAGCAGATAAAAAGATTGTTCTCCATTCCAAGGAAGAAGCACCAGCTTCTTAATGCCTGTTGCAGTAAAGCTTATTATGTCTCGATATCTCCTCAGAATAGCTCAAGGACACACATTGCAGCAAACTGTGTGATCCAGATAATTAAGGATAACTTGGCAGCAGTTCATCTCCTGGAGGGTGGACTGAGAAATATCTATGTTGTGAGAGCTCCTAGCAATTAAGGAGTTTAAGATTTAAAGTCTTGCATAGATAACCTGATTCTTTTCACTTTTTTCTGCCCTGCATGGATAGTTCAGATCTTGAGTTCTTCTTTGCCATTGGTCTGGTCATTTAGTCAGTGCAGGGCAGAATTTGGTGTCAAATAGAGGCAAATAAGAAAAGCAGCCTTGCACTGCTGGCTGGTGTGCACTGTAGGGCAAGGGAGAAGCTTTTCCTCTATCTCTTATTATAAGTGGTAATCCTGTTTTTCTGACTGTAGCCTGACCACCCAGGGAAGCTTTGATGAATAGTGTTTCTGTATATAGTTGTAGCTGGAAAATTAAATAGACTCCTTTATAAACCAGCAAAATGCCCAACCAGCTACAGACCATGAACAAAGCAGGTTTTTAAAGAGAGCTGTTTTTCTTTAGTGACAAACTTGAGATCACTCTGCTAACCTATAAGCCTTAAGGTGTATAATAAAAATGACAGCTCATTTTGTACAATATCAATCAGGAATCCCAAACATATTTTCCCTTTGTTGTGACTGTTACTAAATCAGACTACTTAAAGCCATGGTACTATCTTAAGTACAAGTACTTGTTTGGAAATGATGCTGTGCAAATAATTAAGTATAAATTTAAAAATAAGTTGTATGGAAACTATTTTTCAGAACTAGATTGAAGTGATAAATTAATAAAGAACTCTGAATCACCCCCGAAAAACCCAGCTGATGCATGAGACAGAGCTCAGGTGAGGCTCTTGTGTACAGAGCTGCAGAGAAGATGTGGCAGCCAACAGCCTTCTTATCAGTCCCTGATGTTGATGAGAGAATCCTTCAGAGTAGGAGCAATCTGATATAAAAAGGATTAATTCATGAGTAATCCAGCGGATGATACAGGATTTTTGAATGTAGATACTCTAATTTCTGATAGATGTTGACCAGTAAGTCTCCCTGAAGTGAAATGTCTTAATACACCAGAAACTCACTAAACTCTATTAACATGTTTATAAAACAGCATTTAAGCTCTCTAATCTCAGCCCATCTTTTGCTTATAACTTTTATGTAGTGCATCTGTTTATTTTGATGATCAAAATACAAATACTTGAGAAGCTCATGCAGTTGCAGAGACCTTTTATTAAGCTTAAACTTGCAACACAAAAATTGCATTAAACTCCTTAAAGCCAATGCCAGATGTCCATACAATCACATCCTAATCCAACTCTATAATTTAATTATATTCTATTAACTATCTCCATCCAACTCTTATTTTGTCCAAGATGTCACATGTACTCTCAATAATAGCTGCGGTAACTCAAAACAGATATGAAGATATCTGACCATCAGAGAAAAAAGGATGTCAAGATAAAAGCTACTCCCAGCAAGAAGAAGTGAAGGAAATTGATATGATATTTCCACCCCTGGACATCAGGCTTATTTCACTACTCACAGTCTCCCACTAAAAACTTTTGCTACCAAATGTCATGCTGCTTTAGTATGACGTAAATCATACACTGGCTAATAAAAAACTGATTTATTCTCAATTCTCCAGACCTTGCTATTACTATCAGAACATCTTTCAGTAGATCCTAATGTTGCAAATACTTAATACACATATATAAACATATGCGCTGAGAAGCACATACCTTTTTGAGGATATAATTTCACAGAATCACAGAATGGGTCAGGTTCGAAGAGACCACAGTGGGTCATCTGGTCCTACCTCCTGCTCCAGCAGGGTCATCCCAGAGCGCGTGGCACAGGATTACATCCAGACAGTCCTGGAATATGTCCAGTGAGGGAGACTCCACAACCTCTCTGGGCAAACTGTTCCAGTGCTCGGTCCAGCACTGTGTTTTGCTTTGCCAACAGTGGAGTGATGTGGTGCAACACAAATGAGTAGTGTATGCAGGTAATCAGTCAGTGAATTAACACAGCAGCTCAGTTCTCCTGGACTGAAACCATTCTCCCCTTAAAAAAAAAAAAAAAAAAATTAAAAAATACCGCAAAAACCCAAAACCAAAACAAACCAGAAAAGAAAACCCTGCCCAAGAGTCAAACTGCTTTTTTTGCATCAGTCCAGTCTGCTGGTTTTAACTCTTCTAGTTGCAATGTGTCACTTCAATTACATTCAACATTAGAGTTTATCTGAACAACAGGCTGCAACGTAGCAAAGTATCAATAATTTCAGCAATATCAATTATTTTGAATAAAAGATTAAATATTTCTCTAGATTCCTGATTATTTCAAAGAAACCGTGACTATGCAAGTGACACGAACTTTGCTAATAATCCCTTTGGAATGGAGTACAATGAATATTTGCACACAAACATAGTAATTCAGAAAGCACTATATAACCACATTAAACAACTCATCCAATTTGGATGGGCAAAGTTAATTTAGGCTAAGGAACATAAAGCACTTGTAAGTATCTAAAAGAGAGAATTGATCAGCAGACCTGAACACATTTCACATTTATCAATAGCACATTGCTTTCTGAGGTTGAATGTTTGGGAAATGGAGTAGGCATTTTATTAATTAGATCTAGTTCTTCTTCATGGCCATTGATTATCCTTTACTTAGAAAGAGAAAACACTAGGTTGTTACAAAAGAAATTCAGCAAGCAAATATCTCAATTTTATATGTATATAATCAATTACTCTGCGTACTTTTTCCCTTGGACCTTCCACTTAATCTTATTTATACTCTTGTGGTGTTGTGCCATGCTCTCAGATACCACACAATCAGATTTCAGCATATATTTACCAACAAACCTTTCTTTAATCAAATTTGTCATGTGCACAAGTCCTCAGAAGATATTACCAATAATAAATGCTCTGCTACCGGCTAGATTAGTTTTGTACAGTATGTAATAAACTGGGTTTATTGTGACTAGAACAGTAGCTTTACCAGAATTTTCAGTTTCGGTGTCTTATCTCGTTCATCAGACTCTTACTGACAAAAGAAGAGGGGAAAAAGTAATCAGGAAATCTTGAGGCACTCTCATTGTCACATGTTTCTGTCAATCAAGGTAATCCTGTAGATAAGCAGGACAATAAGAATAGACACAATTTCTTTGTTCACTACTAAAATCCACATTTTAGACAGACCTCAGCACAGGTGGTACCATTCAATTTTTGATTCCGGTCCCCACATGAACAACATAATTGTGCTAGCTTTTCTGCTTCCATTTATTTTCATAGTTTTATCTATCATTCTAACATGGGCAGTCCACATAAATAAACTGGGCCATGAGTGTGGGAACCAAGTATGATTTCTCTTCTTAAGAGCTTATTTTTCCTTGTTATTTCCCTATGGAGGCACTATTACAAATATTTATGTACCTTCATGTACCCACCCATGCTAGAAAATACACAATATCTCTGTTTTTAAAATGGTTGTCTCCATTTCATTAATTGCACTCTCTACAATTAACACCAGTAAAACCAGTCTAGATTCAGCCTTTACGGAGACCTCTTTTCCATAAAGAGAAAGGCCTTTTTCTATCATTTTCTAACACTAGCCTTTTGTAAGGAGTGGGAATATTTTTTGACATCCCAGTTCAAGTGGTGAATTTGATTTTTACCTTGAAAATCACTAGCAGTTTCAAACATGTTAAAATTTTAATACAGAGAGAGAACTAGAGAAACTATGAGGAAAGCAATTAGAAAATATGTCTTGCTTAGCTGCTTTTCTTCTGCTATAACTTACAGGTTTGCTCAAGTTGAAAAACTGATACAAGTTTCCCTGAATGGAGAAATGTCTATATAAAAATCACTTCTTGCAACATCTATTCAAAAGTTTTGAACAGGGGATTTTCATTTTTTAACAGATGTTTTACTGAAAATATATTACATCTATTATATTTACAGAAAACCAAATATTTTAAAATCAATATTTATAACACTTTTAATATTTATGGTACTGAGATTTTGTGAGCTGAAAGTCAAACAATTTAAAGTATATTCAGTCTTGAAATATTAAATATATAAGAAGATTTGTGGTGAGGTTTCAGTTCTTTATGCATAGTTCAAGTATGAAATTGATGTAAAATCAGTGTGATGATTGACATTTGCTGTAGATTTGTTCCACAGCATTTAGCTATCTTTCATCTTATTTGTGTATTAAACCTAAACATAAGGCTGAAATGCATGCAGAGGATATTAAATGGTAACTACCGCTCCTGTCAGTGGAGAAATATTAAATGAAAGAAACGGTAGAAAAAGATAGTAAATAAAATCATTTTGCAACCCATTAAAATGAAATAATTATACTTTTTTCTCTTTGGTGCTTTCTGAATGCAATATAATTAAAAAATGATAGGTCATGAAATTTCATAAAATGCTTCGATTTTATTCCATGTGGTTGTTGGTTAGAATCCGTAAACCCAAATCAAGAAGCGCCATCCTCTTTGCTTCCAGTCTCAGCAAAGACAATTTCTAAGTAATCTCTTAAATCAGATTGAGACACTGTAAAGTATTTTTCTTCTCCCTGTCCTGCAGTTCTTTAGTAGACAAATAAAGATCTTCTTTCTCTTCAGATATCAATATAGCATCTTTCAGGGTGATTACATTTTATTAAAAAGTAATTAAAATAAAAAACAGCAAACTGCATGTTTAATGAAGTAGGCAATAAATGTTTTAATGATGATTTACATTTCTCATGTACATTTCAGCAAGAATAATCCCAAAGTAGTTTAAACTATGCTTTTTAACATACTGGGATTTGCACACTAATGCATTGATTATGATTCCATAACTGAAGGCTAGAATTTATCCTCTTCCTTATGTATTAATTATATTGTGTGTCATCTCTAATCATGCAGAATTTATTCTTAGACGAGAGAATGAGACAATGTATTTGAAATGGATTTTTCTGAATATTTTTGTGAACCTCAGCCTTTTCCATTACTGTCAGTAATAGATTTAGAAAAAAAAAATCAGTTAAATTAAACTATTAAAGTGATGATTGGTTTGTTTGCTATGCTTGTGTTTAGGACAGGGCAGTTCTTCAAGGCATTTTTAGGAAGCTGACCTTCTGATACCAGAAGATGCTTTTGCACTCTCATTTCATGCTGCAGTATTAGAGTAGAATTGAGTCAGTGTTGCGAAGATTTCTTACTATTTGAGTACAACAATTAAAAGAACATTTACCATTAGGAAGTTTTTCCTAACATCTAACTTAAATGTACAGTCCTGCAGTTCAAGGCCATTACTTTCCATCTTATTCTCTAAGAAGTGGAACTGTTTGTTCCATTTTTCTGTTCAATGCCTTTTTTCTATGCCTGAGGGCTGGTGGGTACATCCTTTAACAGAGTTATTTCAGCTATTCATAAAGACTTGGCTTTTTTGTTTCTCTCTTCTTCAGTTCCTTGAACTGGCCACACAGTACTCCAGCTGAGAAACTCCTGTTTCTGAATACAGTACAGCTGGTGCACTACCTTAAGCATCCTACAGGTAAAGTCCCAGTTCAAAAATCTGCTGAAAACTTCATGGATTGGTTTGGTTTGGTTTGATTTGCTTTGCTTTGCTTTGCTTTGCTTTGGCTTGGTTTGGTTTGGTTCAGCAAAACCATCTCTTAAAATCTCTGCTTGGTTCCATCAGGCTGTAAGGATTAGAGGCATGAGGCCTAGAAAATGGACAGTGGGAAGAGCAATTACCATGTTAAAAATAGAAAGTCGAACTTGATTTAAAATAGGGCATACAACCTGCACACCTCTTCGGGAAAAAAAACAACTTATATCGATTTGGCATCTGTTGCTATTTTTAAATCCCAGTTATGAGATATCATTTTAGATAAAGCATGATATTTTTTTGATGTTTAACCAGTGATAAATGATAAACCTCAGTGATTTTTTATGCATTTTTTTTCATAATTCATAGTATTTCATTCTTGCCTAAGTTTACAGTGCTGCACCTGTCCCCATTGGTCTTCTGTTTCATTTCTTTCAGACCATTTTTTCAACTTGTCCTCACGTATTTTAAACCTCACATATTTTAATTTCCTTCAATGCCACTAGGTAGCTGCAATCTCCTGGGTCCTGGGTCCTAAGTGAAAATATTGAGCAAAACTACGCATCGACTTTGCAAGTGAACCACTGATAATTGGCCCTTTAGTAAATTTTTTCAGTCTTACAACAGTAAATGAAAACATATGACAAAATGGGTCATTTAGATACAATCAGCCTATTTGGTTGAAAAGTTTACATTTGGCAAGACCTGATTACCAGTTTCCAAGGTCTTTAGCCAAATCTGTGGTGCACAGCTAAACCCGATGGTTACACAATGTAATATGGTTTTATTTCAGAATACAGGAATAGGTTTCAATTTTAACATAACAGTACAATAGCTTCTCTTATAAGACAAGGTGGCTTTTCTCCAGTGGTGAATCAGCACTATGTAGACATTTAGGAATGGGAGAAGAAACAAAGGAAAAAAAGGACATCTTTATTTTGCGTATATCTGTAGGAGACTTCACTGTGTGTGTGTGTGCGTGTGCCCAAGTATGTGCGAGTGTGTTTGTGTGAGTGTGTGGTGAAAGTGTCATCTAAAACATTTAAAATTAAATGACCGTTCTACATCTCAGCATGTATTCTTGATATATTACTAAAAAAGTGGGTGTGGGAACATTCTCTGTACTGTTGTGAATGGTACAATTATCCAGTGTTTCAATCCCCCAGCTTGCTGTTTTCTGTTTCTTGTTCTTTTTTCTGCCTCAGTTTCTCTCACACGAGTTCACACACTCTTACACACTCACACACACTCTTACACACTCACACACACTCTTACACACTCACACACACTCACATACTTACATACACTCACACTAAGACACATGCACGCACACACAGTTACACCTATGTCTGCATGTGTGTGCTTGCTTTTCATTACTGACATTCCTTTTGACTCTCCTTTTTGTTGAATAATTCATTGTATATGACGTTCCAATTAGTAAACAATAAGTTCAGTCCAAGAAAGAAAAGTAAATTACATTTTCTGTACCATTCACATCTCTTTGCAAACCAGCAATAAGTCATCACTTAAGACACTGCTCTGGGAAAGATGCCATAGGATGATGGATCACATTGTTAATCTGAGTGAGCAAATTGCAGTCACTTTTTTAATATGTGCAACCCAATTTTGTACAAAACCCACACTTTTGAATTAGTGACTGACAGAATGAATGCAAATGCATGGAATACCTTGCAAGGGGTGTTTTTCTAAATTCAACTGAATTATGCAGAAAGTTACAGCTGAGAAGCTGGCTGGGTAAACAGATCACAAATCCAAGTCAGTATTTTCAATTATTAAGTTGGTTTGAAACTTTCCCAGATCATTCTAGACCTTCTAAAAAACTTTCTAGATAAAATAAAAAGTTATTTCACCTCCTAAACCAGACTTGGTTCTATCATTCATTTAATTTGAAAATGTTTTTTTTTCAAAATATTACATTTTAGACTATCTCTGTCTACTAAAATAAGGCATTCATCTAAGCTGCCTCTTAGCTATTGCAGTTGCAAATAGCATAATTTTCTGCCACATTTCAATGTGTTTGTAATGATAAGACTGATCCAAATGGGAATGAATGCACTACCTGGATGTCTTTCCAAAGAAGGAACAATGAAAAAATAGAATGTACCATGCATAAGGAAGAGATCCCACTGCCCTCACACATGAATGACATTTCTGCACTCAAGTTCTCTTTCCTACTGCTCCTTGTTACTCTAGACCAACCAATCTATAGTTTCATTTTATTTCATTTCCCTGCCAGGTAAGCCTTAGGGGAAAGAATTGCTGTGGTTTTTCTTGTGCTCTCTTTGCAGTGAGCTCACTGCCTTTGAATACAGGCGGGGACAGCACTGAAAACTTAGGATAAGACAAACTCCCTTCATTTACCTTGAAAAAAGCTTGTCTTCAGCCATCAGATATAGACTGCAGTGGATGATATTGTTCTGACAACTTGAAACATTGACCTGTGTTTCTATAGTCAAAACAATTTGGAAAACCAAAATCACATTTTCCTTAGTTCAGTGCAATAAATATATCTCCTCATTTCAGGCTGATTACTAAAATGTTACCATTTTAAAGAAAATGCTCTTTGTTTCTTCTTATAGGCGCAGCTACGTATCTTTGGACCTCTGCAAGTAAATGAATTTCTTTTAATTTTGGCTGAAAAACTGTATATCTGTATATGGACTGTACTCAAGGTCACCACAAAGTCTTAAAGTGCTGTATCTCATACCATGGCTCAGCATGGCTCTGCTGGTTGTCAGTCACACCAGTCTCTGCAGCTTAAATTACCTCCTTGATAGCACACTTTTTCGGGGCTGGACACGTAGCATTTTAAGACCACTGATATTTGGTTATCCTGATTCATTTCCCCTTTATCTAATGTAAGATGGATTTGTTCCAGTCTTTTTTACAGCAAATGTACAGAAAATGTCTGGAAAATGGCAATTCCGGACCTGCACTGCACTGGAGTCAGAGGTACTGGACATTAAAAAATAGCCTATGTGGAAGGCAGTGCTTTCCTCAGTCATGCCAGTGTTTCTGACCAGGCTGGCACCTGCTGAAGAGATCATTTCTTAACATTACCAAGACACTAGGAAGCGCCACTTTCTATTAAACAATTCATTTTACTTAGCCTGAATTGAAACATCAGTTTTCCAGTAAGTTCCGGGTTGTTAGAGGCATTGAAAGATTTAATTTTACCAAGCAGAAAGAAAAGAGACTCAAGTGAACTGTTTTCAATGCTAATTTGAAATTAAAGGGTAGAAGTTATCCCCTACACAGTCACTGCTCTGCCCTGAGTGTATTCCCTGCTCTTTCTCTTGTTATTCCCTACTGAATTGGATAGAGAAGCTGGTAAATAGTGCAGTTGAGAAGTTGGTAAAATAAAAGATAAAGGATGTGTAAAAATCAGTAACCACCTTAGTTAAACTTTATATGAACTAATTTTATTTAAATGTTGCCTTTTCATTTGTTTTTTCACATCATTTAATTTGGCATTATAGAAAACTTTTGAATGCAAATTAGGTGAAAAATGCTTTCTGCTTTAACTATAAATCCCTTGACTCTGCTCATCTTCATCATGACTTTATCCTGTTAAAAAAAGCTCTGCACATTACATTATTGCTTAATTATCCCATGTTGCATTTTTATTGACAATCAAAAGCTCAAAACTGCTGACATTAACTTACTAATAAGCACAAAACCTCTTCTGTCCATTATGTGTGAAACAAAATTCAAATCATATGGCCAGTATTGCTTGGATATTGTGGTCATATTTTAGAACTTGAAAAACAACCCAAACAATGAAAACCCAAACTTTAAAATTTAGTCATAGCTTGTTCTTGCACTTTCCACAAAAAAAAAAAAATAGGATGCCATCAAATGTTGGACTCAAAAGTAACTGTGGGTCCAGCTGAAGCCGCAGAACTACTATCAATAACAGAACACCTAAAAGTCAATCCTCTCAACAAACACACTAATCACAAACACGGAGTATTCTTAAAGGATTAGAGGACAGACCTGCATTATAAAAATTTTTGCTTCCTCAGAAATTATATGTGCATGTGTATTTATATATAGGTGTTTCTGACTAGAAAAAAATTAATATTTCAAGTGTCTCAATTTATTTAACAGTATCTATAAACATCTTGTGTTGTAATTTTAAAAAGTATTAATTTATTATATGATCAAGCATAAATCTGAGCTATGCTACTGGCTTACCTAAAGTAAGTTAGTTTGCTCATGATTTTTCAATTTTGACACTAATTAAAAAGCATAGCATTCAAAATTAATCTTGGTTAAAATTTGGTGTCCTAAACCAGTCCATTTAGAAGTCTAAAGCAGGTACTATATTTCTTATGGGTAATAAAGACTTTCTTATGAATCATTAGGCTGAAAACATGGCTCACAACAGCTTAAAAAGGTTTCAAATAAATTTGATTGTTGCTGTATCCTACTGTTTCTCCCTTTCATAACTTAAATTCAACTATAACAAAAAAAGTTTGATTTTTGCCATGACTAAATGTGTTACTAAAATAACTATAATAAAAAAGAGCATCCATGATTTCCCTGCCCTTCAAATTAACACTAGTAATAATTTGCTGCATTGGAAAATCTGTTTAATCTGTGGCAGTCTAATAGAATTCTTGCAGGATGACCATAAGCATTAATCACATGCTTTACTCAGTTAAATGTTAGAGATGTTGTTTAGAGATCAGAAATGAACACATACTGTGTAGAGTGTTGTACAGCCCGTAAGAATTAATCCTCTACTTTTTTATTTTCTTTTTCTAACTGAGCACTTGCAAATAGTTTTCTGTTTTTTGCTTTAACTGAGCACTTGCAAGTGCTGCTGATACACAGCCACAGTAAAACAGGAATTTTGAAATTATAGATTTTGTCATTGAGGTATTTTTGCTATTTGCACCTGATTAATTAGTAATAGATGTAGAAGCAGCATTCTGACCTAGTTATAAATCTCCATAGGTACATGTGTATTTATAGAATTCCTTGTTGGACTAGGTCATTAGACAGTGAGCAATAAATGAACTTTAAATGATTTAGTGGTGTTAGTTTCTTGTCAACTCTCACAAATACCTCTGCTGAGCAGAAATATTTATAATACAAGAACAAAAAGTTAAGTAGAACTGTCCTACAACATGTCCTGGTTTTAAATTTTGCACACCTTATTGACATTTTGAACTTGCAGCTCAATACGCTATCTAGTGAACTTTTACCTGTGATGAGACTGCTATTGATCCGCACAAAATCTAAGGCTGTTCTGATCTTTAAAAAATCTTTTTTGTGTATTTACTTTTCCTTCTTTAACAAATATTAAATCCTTTTGTATTGTCTGATGCACTAAACTCACCTAACTATAATACCAGTTTTAGGACGGAGAATGCTTTTCAGATATACTAACTGTTTAAATTTATGAGCACAGCTGGTGTTCCTTCCTCATTGCTTTACAGTGCTTTCTTGTGGATTTTTCCCTGATAATATCTCATCCTTATGTATGAAAAGAAACCTGAACGTTAATCACCAGACCACAAAGACACCTCCGTGTTAGAAGCCTGTGTCTTTTTACAAAGGTAAATCTCTTCAGCTGAATTGTATATGTACATGCATATCTGTACAATTTCCTCTTGCAAACATGTGCAAACAGTTGAGTTTAATTAAACTGCAGCTGTTGCTGGCTGAGAACAGAGATTTACCAACAAATATGCTTACCTGACATTGTCTTTCTCTGTGCATTTTTTTTTACACCCAATTATCTGTTAACATTTTTCTTTAATGGTAGAAACATTTTGAAATATATGCTGTGTAATTAAAGACTAAAAATCAAAGTGCTGTCTAAAGTGGTGGGCATGCAATGCAAGTAATGGTGCTCCCTAGATGAGGAGCTTAGAGACTAATGTATATGCAAATAATATCAGTTTACTGAGCACCTTGAAAGCCAAATTGCTCATCAGTAGACGTTTGGGGAAATGAAGAATATTCATAGATAATGTAATGCAAGCCCCTGAGTTATATGCCATCTTGAAATAGGATAAACTAGTAATTAGGCCATTTCCTAATAAGAGGAAGGATAAAAAAAAGAAGAAATAGAACTAAGAACAGAAATAGACAATACTGATGCTGGAGACAAAATGTGGCAGAAATTTATTCACTTCTATATTGTGCAAACAAAAAGTTAAAGCCAGCTGTATTGTCTGTATTGACATCTAAGGACCATCAATAACCAAGGAAATGTAAAGCTACTTCCAGCCATTCATGATCTATAGCTACCTCTCTGGGAAGCCTTATTGCTGATAAACTAAGGAAAAGAAAATTCCTCATCAGCTGTTACATTTAATTGGCAGTAATCAAAAACTATTTGTTACCCTATATTTCCAAATTATCTCACTTGGAAACCACCACATTATTGCACTTGCAGCCCAGATACATTCTTTCATCAATTTTGATAAATCATAATTCTTCAAACACTGGGTTTGAACATATGTAATGGAGATGTTATAATGTCCAAAACAATCAGGAACTTCTAGCACATAAAGTGGGAAGATACACAGAACCGGAGCAGTGCAACTTAGACTTTCAGGATTAATTTTGATTTTTTTGATAAGAAACTCCATTTAAGTTTCTGGTACCTTTCAAGAGATTCAGATATATAACAAATTGACACATGAAAATATATTACTACCTTAAGAGATTCATAAAAACCACAGTTTTTAAAAGACCGGTATTTGCAAGACCACAGGACTGCTTTTCTCCCTATATTTTAGCTATAAGATTTATATGTCAGTAGATCATGAGAAAATAAAAAAATACTTTATGTTCAGTTATTTCTGTCGCAGGATCTCTCTTGCCATTTTATAAAGATGTACTACTGCTTCACTGACATATCTATAGAAGGAGACTGTATAATTAGTACCTTCCAATGAGTCCTCCATATCAATTCATGCCATCTACCGTGGGGTGCGTTTTCATCAAACTATGTATGTATCTCTCCGGTACTGAGAGAAAAGAACACGTTTGTAATTTGCATCAGATAAAAGGAGCCTATTCTAGAAAGCAATGGTAGATCAGCATAATCTGTTATATCTGAAACAATATTTATGACTGCTGCAAGAACTCCTGGTTAACATAAATTAATGCTTTCTGTTTCTTCCAGCAATCTGTCAGATGCAGAAGTCAGATCCACAGGCTGCCTGAGGAAGAGCATGGGAACTCAAATCCCACAACGCAGTTTCCTAATCCCCATAACACCACCATCACTCTCTTCACTGAAATGTAGCAGCAGAAGAGGTGATTTCAGCCAGTGTGATGCAGCAAAAGTTTGTTTCTAGGAAGTTTTCCTAAACTTGTAAAATTGCTCAAGCCCAAATTGGGATTCTGCAAAAATGTCCTACATCTGGGCTAGGGGTTAAGCTCCCTGTGGATGTTCAGAGGTGTCTGGTATTCCAGGAGAAGCAGGAACCTCGCGAAGAGCATTTCAAGCTCTCCTCCACTAAAACGTCAGCCTGAGCTAGAATTAGTATTCTTCATATACAAAACACCCTATTTCTATACTTGTCTTTCCCTGAAGTCTTCCAAAATCATGGGGTTTTTTATCTCTGTCAGTGTGTCGGTGTCATAACCACTGGACTACAGGCGAGTGGACAGACATATTTAGTTGGCATCTGCCTAAACCACTCTGCATAAGGGATTTTGAGATTTGCTACTTCACAGTAGACCAAGATGGTCTAATTTAGAAGCTGCATCACTCCCTGGGGGGGTTCTGGTCCCAGAGTTGTAATGTGAAATATATAATCAGCCCAATTAAGACACTGTCCCCGAGAAACAGCAGAGGAAAATTTAACCTTCAGAGAAAGGAACTAAACAAGATTCTTCTCCATAGTCAGAGCCAGTTTGCAGGGCAAGGCTACTGCATGCTAGAGGAGTGTTCAGCACCAGGTATGGGCTGCAGGATGAACAGCACATGTGAATATATGAAGAAATCACTAAAAAACCTTCAAAAGAAGAAAATTTGTCTCTTGGAACATTGAATAAATAGTTCAAATAGAACAAATAGAAGCATGTGGAGGAAGCAAACATTTATAGGATAATCATGAACTAGCTACAACTTCCCACTGACTTTCTCTTCATTCTGGGTGTTTATGATGGACTGAAATCCCATTTTAATGCATCTAAGTCTCTCTTTGGTGGTGGTCCTAAAGATACTTTAAAAGAACGTAACTGTACTATACTAGTTTGTGCCGTTACACTCCTTTTCATGTCATAATTTACAATTAACTAAAGTATTAATATTATAATCAATTCAGTATAGAAATTTAAGAATACCTAGAAATGTCAACATTTACGCACACAGCTACATTTCTGTAACTTTGTTTTCTGAATTAAAATCACAGAAACTCCTGAGTTGGAAGGGACCCATAAGGATCACCAAAGTCCAATTCCTGACCCTGCAAAGGACAGCCCCAAGAGTCACACCATATGCCTGCAAACATTGTCCAAATTCTCCTTGAACTCTGGCAGGTTGGTGCTGTCACCACTGCCCTGAGGAGCTGTTCCAGTGCCCAGCTACCCTCTGGTATCCTGATATCCATCCTAAACCTGCCCTGACACAACTTCAGGCCATTCCCTCGTGTCCTGTCACTGTCACCACAGAACAAAGATCAGTGCCTGCCCCTCCTCTGCCCCTCACAAGGAAGCTGTAACTGCAGTGAGGTCTCCCCTCAGTCTCCTCCAGGCTGAACAGATACAGTGCCCTCAGCTGCTCCTTGTATGTGCTCCTCTCCAGACCCTTCATCATCTTCATAGCCCTCCTTTGCACATTTTCTAATAGCTTTATATCTTTCTTATATTGCAGTGTCCAAAACTGCCCCCAGGACTTGATTTGAGGCCACACCAAACCATTTAAGCACCTGACTGTCTTTAAGCACCAACTTTCCTTTGAGGCCATACAGCCACTTGCTTAATTTTCACTGAAGCAAGTAGGAGCTCTGAACATGCCCCGATACTTTGTAGAACAGTTCTGAGATTATATAATTCCTTTAGTGCTTTGAAAAATTAGGGACTCAAAATAATTATTACCTTAGTGTTCAGAGTAGCAGTGCTTCCTATGCTCAAGGGGGCAAGACATCGCTGTTCCTACAAGCAGTTTGTCCTTTGAGGTTTTCTCTTGCACTTGTCAGGGATTTAGCTCTCTAGTACAGTGTGCTGGAGCACGTTTTGTGGTTCTTATTAGAATCCCGTTTCCCCTCATCTCAGGGATGAACTCTCAAAGGAAAGATTTTTTTTTTTAGCCTAAATACTCCAAATCAGGACTCTTCACTTAGCATAAGCTTGATTTGGACCAAAAAAAAAAAATTGGTTTCTACATAATGAGTCTGTTCTTTGAGACATCGTACTGAGGTTTTTGTGTATGTTAATCCAACACACATTTTAGATGAAGTAATCTTTAACTGGCAAATTATTTTACCCAAATACTTTAATGAGAGCAGACCATGAAAAAACATTAGAAAATAGATTGGCTGGTCATTCTCAGCTTTTGATGCTTGGTTTTACCTTTTCCTTCTTTGATCTATGATAATTTACCTAATAAGCCAAGCTCATGGAGTATTTTTTTTCAGAAACACTAGACATTTCAAGTTTTACATATTTTACATCTAGCTTTTGCTAGCTAGGGAGCTCATTAGCAGCTACTTCTTGTGGTGAATAAAATGCCACCTGAGAGTATAAGACCTCCCTAATTCACAAGTTCACATTCTTTTAAGAGGTCGCTTAACCTTTAAGTCAACTGCAGCATATTAAAATTAAGCTGTTTTCAGCAGATAACAGATTATTCAGTTGTATTGGAATTTCCAGGTTATGCAGTTTCATTGGAATGCAACTGTTTAAAATATTGCCAGACATGAAATTCAAATAGTTAAAAGTCTGTGCAAATGTTTCAAAACATAAGAGTTAAATGTGTTTTGAATGAGATGCAATCTTTGAAGGGAAATACCTCATCATTGTTTTGACTACTGTAATGCAAATAATCAGCGTAATATCTGGAATTAATAATAGTATTCCAGACAGCAAAAGAATTGAGCAGGAATTGCTTTTGTTTTTAGTTCACAAATGTAATTTGTGAAAGGTGGCAGACTGACAAGTCTGGGAACCTAACAGCAGAACAGCTAATGGAAATGCAAGTTCTCTAAATTGCTGAATAAATCTTTGTGAAAAATTTCTTTGGAAGGGCAAAAATCCCAAGGTTTGAAGTTTTCCTGCAAGTTAGAAAGGATTGATAATACTGGGTTTGAGTTGTTCACAGAAATATTTGGCAAACTTTTTCTTTTAATGTGTAAATTTCTGTCTATGAAAAAGTTGTGTATACCAGGCACTTGAGTTATTTTGTTTTCTGGGAAGCTCTATATGACAGAAAAACTTCTATTTCCTTGACTGGTCTTCTGACACCCAATAGAAGTATTTTCTATTTTATTTGTTAAAAGTATGGCCACTAGAGTTTAACTAAGCTTTCACTCTTGCTAAGTCTTTTGTCTCATCTTTATGCCAGTAGAAAGAGTCCTACTATCCTCATATATTTGAAGATTAGTTACATAATTGTATGAATTTTTGTGTAGTTGATTTTTTTAAACTATATTACTTGTGGTTACTTAGATGTTTTCCAAAATGAACCTGTATAGTCTCACTGTTTGTCTTGCAAGTGAAGTGAAACTCCAGTGCTTTAAAAGAGAAATCAATAACTCTGATGTAAACTCACAAAAAGAGATTTAAACCATCACATACACATTTTTTTTTTCATTTCAAAATTTTACTGCTGGTAAGTATTAAATTTGAAACTAGTGCTCTTCAAAACATTGTATGATGGCCATTTCCACAATGGTTTCCAAACGTGTTTAGTTTGCACTTTGATCACATTCATGCCAACTACAGTGGTGAGTTGTAATGTCAAAAACCTGTCTTCTGGGAAGCTGTGCAGGTAACATTTACAGCAGATATCACAAGATTTTCAGACAAAAGGGAATAAATATATCTATCCTTTGTGAACACCGTATTTCTAGTGTGAAAATTTGTGATGGAATCCAGAAATAGCTGGAATTAGTAAATTTGGACTGTGATGCAATTTTAAATGAAGTATAAAATAATCTTAATACTTTTTTCCTTTCAATGCTTTATTGCATCAGACAGTTAAAACAGCACTTAATGATGGTGATCAACTCTTCTGTGCTGCATTTCTTTTTAAAGAAATGATATAGCATAGCAACAGGATTAAACTTTTTCCCAAGCTTAATGAGAATGTTTTTGCTCATGTTGTCCAAAGGTTTCTGATTTTTAACTGAAATAAAAACTAAGCTATTGACAATAGCTCTAAAAGCGTTATCTGAATCACTTTTCATTCAGTGTACTTCAGCAATAAATGTAAATATCTGTCACTGCGTAAGTCTTGTGAGAGAAATTTGACCTTAGATTTAGCACCTGTAAATTTGGTGTCATTGCTCCCTTCAGACCAAAGTCAATTTTGTGATAATGAAAAACATTATGCTAATAGAACATTATTTAGTGCACCTGTTAACTTTTTTTAAAAAACATACAAATTTATTTTAAGAAGAAAGTAAGTATTTTTTTCACTTAAATACTTTTAATATTTAAATACAGCTTTACATTATTATGCACTTGAAAACTGAACAAAGTGGAAGTCTTGGTGTTATTTCAGGGGAAGTAGTTAAATTCAGTAAAGTTACTGATAAATGACAGCATTGCTATAAATAAAATTTTTGCTCTCCAGTGAATACGTACATTTAGGACAAACTAGCAGAGATTATGAGATTACTTCTGTGTTAAGAGAGTCTTTCTGTTCAACTGAGGAAAGAACAGTTCTGATGACTTGGTGAGAACTGAAATAGAATATGTGAGAGAGGCAAGTAAGTTGTGGGTCTCCTGGATACAAATCTCTCTGCCTCATCGTTTGATGATTTTGCAAAACAACTGGGGAACTAGAAATCAACAAATTGGCAGCCTTAGCTATATGTTTCCCTAAGCATACTGCTTCCCAATGGACTTATAAAAAGAAAACAACTAATGTAGAAATTATTCACTAGAAAAAGTACTTAAACCAAGACTCTAACTTCTGTCTTAGAAGGCAAGCGAGGAGGCTGCCTCTCCATAGGTGTAAAACGGGAATGAGGAAAGAGGGAAATTTGGGGTTCCATCAAGTTAGCCTTTACTGAACTGAGCAGAGAACGCAGTTAAGATCACTCAGACCTCATGCCTAAATTAGGATTTTATTTCAGAATCTCAAAATAAATTTATCAGCTGTCTCGACTTTACTAAATTAAATAATCTGGAGGCGAACACTAGGCAATATTTTTGCTCTGAAGATGTATCCACTGTCATGTGTCTCTGCCTTGAAAGAGTTTTTTTTGTGGGTGCATAACATGCATAATTTTTGTTATCTGCTCTGAAAATACCCCTGTGGATAAGCTGTGTGTAGTATTTTCTGCTCATACAGTTCTTTCATCAATTGCAGACATAGAGGAGGTGGACCAAGAGGGATGAATTTCTGTCCTATAGAAAAGTATGCATTTAGGGAAGTCAGGACTTTATTGTCTGCCTTAGCATAAAACTCAGCTGAAAGGATTGAAAGGTTTGTCAAGTAGCAGTAGCTGTTCAAAATGAAGAAAAAGCCCAAAACATTTTCCTTTTTGGAACTGAATGCCTTAGTTCAGCATAAGTTTTGCACACCGGACTGTATTTCATTAGCTAGAACCATAAGCACAGCACTATATAATGTTAGAATGTATTATTAACAATAGTTAGATTGCTTACATATATCTTAATAACCTTGAAAAAAAATCTTTACTTCTAAAACTACTTAATTGATTTTTCCACTTTTCTGTAGATAAATGTTTCACCAGTCTCAATACATCTCCTATTACAATTCACTGCATATACATCATATGTTTGTGTTGCTCTCCTTTAGTTCAAAATATATTAGTTACTACCAACACATTAACAGGGTTGCTTGCAAAAAGCTCCTTTTACTGTCATTATCACACATTATAGTTATGCGGATCTAGAAAGATTGCAGAACAGCAAATCACTTCCAGTTGTACAAAGTGTAATGTTGCAAAACTTCAGCTATGATCTTTGGGAAAGGCTCATGTTTCCCTCAGTAGAAAAGACCATCAGATATGAAATAGCGAATCTTGCTATGAAGCTTAGGTGGACTTGCAGGTACGTCTAGGAATGCAGACATCTGGAAATCTGAGGATGCTTTAGATGAGTCTGACCCACCTTTCCCTGGCTCATGCAATGCCAGACTGTAATTATACTTGACCATAATGCTCTTAAACCCATTTGCCTTTCAGAGTATCAGTGGGGATGTACAGCATGGACAGTATCTGACTATTATCACTCCATGTGTTGACAGGAAATTGCCATTCAAGGTTCTCTGTTTGTGGGTTTCTCTGTCACTTATTTTTTAGTGGATCTTGGGAAGACAGATAAACTGAACATGACCGATTTCAGTTTACAAATTCTTGTCTTTTTTTCAACCATTAAAATTTATAAAACGTTCTGTAATCCTGGATAGGAAAATGCTGTAGAAGTACAAGGTAGAATACTATGTTTAGTTCGA
This sequence comes from Rhagologus leucostigma, assembly GCA_013397725.1. Taxonomy (NCBI): domain Eukaryota; kingdom Metazoa; phylum Chordata; class Aves; order Passeriformes; genus Rhagologus; species Rhagologus leucostigma. The sequence continues at coordinate 839,222 of VZTD01000539.1, forward strand.
GTGGGATTTCTGAGCTTGTGCACTTGTAGTCCTAATGTCAGCAGTTCATTTCTTCCCTGTGAAGACAATGTTCTAAGGACTTTTGATATGCAGGTGTTTGACATGCAATATACATTTCTGCTTTGGTCAAAAAAGAAGGTTTCTTCAGTTCCCTCGTTTAGCCTTTACTTTTAAAAGCTTGGGTTGATCCAGTACCTCCAGTATCCTTCTAAAGAAAATAAATTATCTGTCTCCAGGGTAGCCTAATGATCATCTAAAAACATCAATTCACTTTTCTTTTTGTTTAACTTTCCCTTGTCAAAGAAACTTGTATCCAGTGAGTTTTCAATTCAAACACACAATATACTTTATAATGTCAGTAAATCCAGAAGAATAATAAAATGTCTAAGTATTTTTGATCTACTCTAATTTGAGGATTAGGTTAGGTTCTTTTTAATGAGGTAGAAGCTACTAGAAGCCACTGCAAGCACTGGTTTCCAGGGTTTTTTGATTTTCAAGGAAGCACAGATAACATGTCCATTTGTTTCCACTCTTGGAAATTCCCGTTCTATGACAGGGCCTCCCAACAACCTTTCCTGACTCTATTGCAGTTGGAATATCTCTCCCAAGGATATCACATCTGCCATTGTGTTCTCCTTTAAACCACATCATTCCCTAGTCCAGGTCTGTCTGCACCATACAAAAACCTTGGCAAAGAAAGAGTCTGAAGTCTTTTCTCTCCAATCTTGCAGCAAAACATCTTCATTTACTTCTTTATAATACAATTTTACACAATTGCCTTGAGTTAGGCTTTTTCCTTATTTTTGTGGTGGGTTTTTGTGGGGGTTTTTTGGGTTTTCATTTGTTTGCAGTTTTTTAGCAGGAAATTAACCCATTAAAATCCTAAATCTCATAAACAGACTGGCCTATTCTGCTGTAGTTTATTTCCAAGAATTTCCAAGAATTTCTACCATGGTATACCACCACGATACATTTGTTTTGCTACAAACAGGTGGGAAGTCCAAGTATGGTAGCTGAGATGTCACAGAAAATCATGATCTTAAAATGCCAGCAAAGTGGATTTATGCTGTGATATTAAGTTATGTTGTAATAATATGGGCTATGGTAATAGCTCTCCTTGTGATTTTAGTCTTCAGAATGAGACACCACAGGTAAAGCTGAAAATTGCTTACAGTGTTGGCCCAAGAAACACCATCAATTTTGAGTACACGGAGTAGGGTTAACAGCTTTCCTCTTTTTTTCTTTTTTTTTTTTTTTTTTTTTTTTTTTTTTTTTTTTTAAGCCTAACTGTCCATTGATTACCTTAAAAGTTATGGGGAATATATATACACAAAATATTGTGAGTGAAATTATGGATAGTGAACAAATCAGCCTGAAGAGGTTTGGGGAAGTCAGAGGAGTAGCTGGCCATCTCAAGGACACCCATTTTCTGAAGGATATAAGTGCCAGTATAGCTTACAGTTATTTTTCTCAGAATACTTGATGCATAAAAATTTTCATGTCAGTTTTCATAAAATACAAACAAATGGCTAAATAGATAAATAGGGCTATTGTCATATAAGTAACAGTCCCAAATACCTGGGGTTATGCATTACTATAACAATGCAAGGTGACCCAACAAAACAGACTTGTATGCTGAGAAATGAAATGAAGTAGTGATCACTAAAAATGAGTGAACTAGGTTTTTTGGGAGGGACGACAAAGTACTTTGGAAGTCAAAAGTCATCACAGCTTGAGGTCATATAGCACTTTTTTCTTAGACAAATTAAAATGAAGACTGTTTCCCAAGGACCATTTATATTTTTCTCAGTAGGATCTTAAATGCTAGCAACTTAGCATAAAACATAATGTCAGACCTGATTCAGTGAAAGAAAATTTTTATATGCAAATACTACCAAAAGGACCTCAGCCAGCATTGCTTTCAGTTGGTACTTTTTCAAATCTTCCTGGTGCTGCATATTTCAGGCTTGTGATGCAGCTACCTACCATGCTTTTCAGCACAAGAAGGAAGCTAAAACTGATGCCTGGGGTGGCCACCTAAAAACAGAGACTAGACAAGAATAAGGGAATAAAGGTGGGTATTTCTTTGAAGGGCCTTCAAAGGTACACCCTGGGGAGTCAAAGGCTACACTCAAGATGGACCCTAGGTCACGGGTTCTTCACACTTTTATAAGTTTGGTTCATTTGCATATCAGGATCAATTCTCCAATTATAACCTCAGTTAATGATGTAGCTACCCCAAGTTTGCCCTCCTCTTCAGAGGCCTTAGTTTACATAATTTGGGGCCTGGGACAATCTAGGTGTCCTTGGAGAGCAAACCTAGAATGGCTTGTTCTGTCTAACCAGCGTGAGAGAACAGTAGCTAACAGGCCATGAGAAACTTCAGAGTTACACACTAGGCAGTACAGGATTTGAAAAATATAAAAGTTAAAACCTAAGGCTACAAAACGTTTTCAGATTCTATATTCCCAAAGGGTTTAATGTATTACTCTAATGTTAGTGACCAAGCCCAAAATAGGTCTTTATAGGCCTTTTTTGTTTCCTCTTCATCTGGAAACATTTAACTTCCCCAAGTGCAAAAATTTCTAAGTCACATTTGTTAGAGTTCGTACTTCTGCTATAACATATAAAATCAACAATGGGTGGAAATCATTACTTTGCAAACTTCCTGCTGGCCAGGCTCTCATTAGCTAACCTCAAACATATTTACTCTTTTCTCTGCACTTAGATGGTTCCTGAATTAAAATATACTGGTCAAACTACCACGTAATCAGTAAACTCCTGATGGTGAGGAGCCCTCCTAGACCGTTAAAAGCAAACAAACATCACGTACATCAAAATCAAAGCATTCCTCTGGTTATCTTAGCTATAAGAACATCTGCCAAAGTAAACCAATAACAACCTGAAAACATCAGGCACTACTAGCACAAGAAAAGTAGAAGAGCTCCCACTCCACTGCTGCCTTTAATAGTTGGAAGTTAGAGTAGGTGGCTTCTGTGGACCCAAGTTCACTACCCTCCCTGTTTCAGTCTGACAAGGGGATTTAAGTCCAGTTTGTCACCCTCCTGAGAGCCTGCTGTAACCATTAGGCAATAGCACAGTCCAAGGTAAATCTTTCACTCCCTCCAGCTGACATTATTCCATTTGGTATAAATAATTAAATGAAGGAGGACTTGAATTTGACTTTCCCACATGATTGCTCTAACCACCAGGCTATAGAGTCAATCTCTCTTCCCTTTTTTTTTCACCCAGCTTAATTAAAATTTAATTGTTTACACAAAGTGAAACAGTTTTCATAGGAGAGAAAATCTAAGAGACAGAATTCCCAGTAAGACAATACCTGGGAGACTTTCCTGAGAAATGGGAGGTCTACCACCACCTCCTACTTTCAAATCAAGGAATAAAACCTGCCTTGTGGGGTAGGCAAGAGCCCCTCCTTTGAAAAATGAAGCATTACCTCTCAATATTCATTGTGTTTTTGTGAGAAATGAATAGCATGGCTTAGACACCAAACTGTAGGAAATGGCCTTCAATTTCAAATCCTAACTGGAGTAAAGGGGAGTGGAGAGCATCATGTCGAATTTCAGAACTTCCTATCACTTATTTTTGCTGGTTTGCTGTTCAGCTCTTTGCCTTCTGCATACCTTATCTTCAGGCACCGTATGCAGGACATGCTCATAAAGCATGCAGGCACCTAAGCCAGAGTGCCTGACTCTGTGAGGTGGGGTGATGCTTGTGAGGCACAGAACTAGGGCAGACACAACCATTTCTGATTTATAAACACATCTTCAATATATTTACACTGAAAAATCCTTTGAATTTTCATTCCTCAAAGTGTTCCTCAAATTAAGTTTGAATCCTGGGGCAGAGGGCAATACCAGTGGGAGTAAAACTGTTTTATGTGATATTTTCTAATTTAGATTGATTGTTCTGTGGGACACTTTAGTAGAGCTGCTACTGTCAGCTGTTCAGGAGTGGATGTTTTTGAGATATGGAAAACAAACCCCTGAAAGCTTGCAAACACTTTGTTGTTTGCCCCTTAGGCGCATCTGGCAGAGAGACTGCTGCTGCTGACACGAACTCTCAGGTCTGATTTCACTGCTCCCAGGATGAAACAGTTAGGTAAATCTGATGTGAGGGATCAGGAGTCAGCTTGAAGCACAAGGAGAAATTGTCTTCTTTTTTGTGAAATATTTCTATGAAGTGAGACCAGAAAAGTAACCTCACAGGGATCGGATGGTATTTTTTACAGTAGGGACCAGTGAGCTGTCTTTCCCCCTCCCACCATTTTTATCCTTTCTTTTTTCTCTTTGACAAGGTCTGTAAATACGTCAACTAATCTCGGAAAGTAGCACACAGAAGACTCATTCAAAAAGGTCAGAAGGTCCACACAACACTTTTGTGTTAATATTATTCCCATGCTTCGTTTTCTTCAAGCTATTTCCTAAATCCTCCTTTGAATGTTCTCTTTTCTCACTCTTTCTCTAAGCCAAAAGGTACACAATAACTTGGGTATTTAAAATACAAGAAAAAAGTGCATGGTATCATTTACATGATTTAGAAAGACTGTTGGCCTGTGAAGCATAACAGAGTGAGTGCTGGAAACAAAGAAACAAACAAACAAACAACAAACCCCCCAAAATTCCCCAAAAAAACCCCAAAACACAAAAGGACATATATTGTGACACTTAATGTAACTGATGCTTTTTTTTTAGTTCAAGTCTGGCCATCAATTAGTTCACAGGAGGGCATGCTCTGTACAAAATCCTAATCCAGCCATTTTAGGAAGCTTTAGCTTCATCCCTGCATGTGACCTTAGTCCAATTGCACAAGTTCTTCCTCAAATTTTCATATATTTTTGAGCCTACCAAAGTAAAACCTCGAACTACATCAAGAACCCAATATAAGAGAACATAATTTCTGTATGAAGCTTTCTTGCTCAGTCCTTTCAGGCTTACTCTACTGAAAGAGACCAATCTACTTTTCACATAATTCCAGCAGACTTCATGGCAATTGACTGCTATTATATTCTTGTGAAAGCTTCCTCTAAACTCGGATCACTCTAGTCATGTCCAATAAATCATTTCTCACTTCAGGTGTTTTGAGGTCATATCCTCAAAACTGGCCTCAATCTATTCTGTCATTTTACCCAGAAATCTTGACCAGAACTGCCTTACTCAAGTTTTTGACTCTCACTGACAAGATATTCAAGAATAATTTTGAGCTATTCCAAGTCTATGGAAGCTGTGTACAAATAATTTGCTGACAGGTGATCATTTTGCAGAGCCTCCCACCTGATAAAAAAAACCAGCCCATTCATTCCAGTTCCAAAGAAGCTTTCTGGCCATTTAGGGAACAGAGTGCCCACATTTTCTTCCCTACCAAGTACCCAGTGTCTCACTATGTTTTGCTTTTTCTGTCTAAAAACTCATTCTTAAGAAGAGAATTGGGCCTCCGGTGAAGCAGAAGGATGCATTGCTTGACATGTCTATTGACCCAAAAACTGGAGGAAGGTGCCTGCATATCTTGCAGATTTTCCAGATTTAGCTGTAGGTTTTCCACACAAGTCTGTTTCACCTCACCTACTTTGTTTTCCCTACAAAACAGAGGGCTTTAGGAACAACATATCAAAATCTATAAGATATATTTCTTGTATCTCTTGTCCTAAATACTATCTTATTTTTGTCTCTCTTTTTAAACTGTGAGTTAGATGGCAGGTCTCAGAGATGCCCCAGCATATTTTCAGCACTTTCCCTAAATATCCCTGTTCTTCTGGCACATCAATACAGGGCCGCTGGTTGTAACCCTGAAATACAGCCATTGCTAGAGTAGATGCTTAGAATGCTTTGAGAAGGACTCTCCTGTTCCTTTCCAAGCTCCACCTCTCCACAAGAATGAAAGATTGGGATCCCAACTCCTTGGTTTAATTGCTGACCTAATGTTTTGAAAGAATACAACATCTGTCTTGTCCTCCTTGGTAGTACCAGTTAGCTGGACAATACTTTCTACATTTACCTCAATGGTATGAACTGTTTCTACCATCACAGGTAAGGCTAATTTTTCCTGCAGAGCTTATTTTACGTCACCTATCAGATCTTTGCTGATAAGTTGCATACAGTAATTACTGCATACAATTACAGAAATATTGGATGGAAACATTTATTAAATCTATGAAACCTCATCAAATTTAGAAAAAGGAAAGCGTAAACCGTAGGGTTCCTGAATCAAAAAAAATATGAAATTTTGATTGGTAGAAAGAGGAACAACACTGAGTTGGTATGAAAGAAAAAGTCAATAAATCTGGCAATCCTCTACCAGCACAGAGGAAACAAAAAGTAATTCATTTCACAGTGCTTTTTGCCTCTCACACTTTCCTGTATCTTCCTCTTCTCACCTCAGCCCTCAAATCAATCTCTTGCCTTTCAGCACTCTACACACACACACATACACTATACATTCCTTCAGGGCAGTGCACAATTCCCTTACCTGTTTTGACAAGAAATGCACATTGAGTCGCATGCCAGAGGCCATGGTTACACAAAAGTCACAGGTCAATAAAGATCACTTATGTTTCCTATGAGCTTTTTCATCCTTTTTTTTTCCCTCTGGGAGCGAGGGCCTCAGAAAGGAAAGAAAGAAATGTCAAGGGCCCCTTTTCCAAGTGCTTTAAAAAAAAATCCCCCAAACCCACCACTGCATGCCCCCCCCAGCCTCTTGTTACCTTGCCTTAAGGAAAGTGACCTTTTTCTCTTGGCCTCCTTCACCTTGAAGGAGTTCTTCATCCCTTCAAGAAGTTGGTCACTGACTTATGTCTCTCCCTTGGTAATGTACAAGAAAGAAGAAGAGATTAGTCAGTATTCTTTCAAAACTGTTTTTTACAAGGAAGCCAATAAAATGATCTACATTGTATCACAGTTCAACATATCTGACATCTGTTCTGTAATAAAATTCACTTCATACATATGCTTCTTCAAGCTCATACATATGCTCCCCACAAGCATCCCCCAGCTGCTCTTCTGAGACATTTTGGTAACATATCTATAGCATTATGCTAGAAGTATTTAAGTAGGTATTCTATCTTTTCTCTGTAATATGGTAACTACTTTAAGCAATTCCACTTGGTAAAGGTGGTACCACAAACTACTCTAGGGCTGCTTGGATATTGCCATAAGTTGTTCATTTTCTCCAGGAATGAATCTCAGGAACTGTGTTCATTGTTCTGTTTTAAACTTGGTTTCCACAAACCTGGAAGTCATCATGTTCCATTCACACAAATTCTTGTGATAAATGGAATTATTACTCAACAAAATGAGTATATGATTCACCGAATCTTTAATAGAATAAAACACTAAAACAGAAATGGGTCGAAAGTTATAATTTTGCTGAGCCTTTAACCATGAGGGTTATACATTCTGAATATCAGATATCAGTAATGCAAATCATCAAAAAATGCAGGCAACTATCTAACCTAATATTCTTTCTGTGAACACAAATTCTCGTCTTCATTATTATGTTCAACTGGATCAGCAATAAATTTCTGAAACACTCTTTCCAGGTTTTCCAGCTAACTGTGATGTAATTTCCTCTTCATAAGGCATTTCAGAGCACATGACCTTGATTTATTCCAGTGATGCCTTAGGACTTAGCTTTTATGTTTTTCAGATCCTGTACTGCTTTAGTGCGTAACTCTAAAACTCCATATATCCTGTTAGCTACTGTTCTCCCATTCCGGTTAGACATAGCAAATCCTCTCTAGGCCTGGACTCAAGGACGACTTGTTGTCCCAGGCTCCGAAATATGTAAACTAAGCATGTGAAACGGGGAGAACAAACTGGGGTAAATTACTTCATTACCTGAAACTGCAATTGGAGAATCAACCCTGATATGCAAATGGACCAAACTTATAAAATTATGAGAATCTTGTGACCTGGCGTCCATCTTGGGTGGAGCCCCTCGGAGGCTTTTGACTGCCCAAGGTATGCCTTTGAAGGCCCTTCAATAAATACCCGCTTTTATTCTTTTAATCTTGTCTAGCCTCTGTTTTCAGGTAGCCACTGCAAGGCATCACAAGAAGCAACTGCGCCAGAAGATACACTGCAGGGATATCCTCAATGCACTCCAGCTGCAAATGAACGTAGAAGTAGCCAGATGTAAACATACTCAAGTATACTTATGCTTTACACTTATACAGTGTAAAGTCCCATCTGTTATCTGGTAGTTTTATATCATTTTGGAAGGCATGTAAGGTGCCCAACATAAAAAATACTAGAAAAGTATCTAATTATCACACATAAAAATTTTTGATGAATAAAGATAGCTAGGACCAGCACAGACTGCTTATTTCTCCACACCTTGAACTCTCAATATGACATAAGCCAGCTAAAAGTTAACTTGAATACTTCACAACCTACCACGACGTAAAACACTTAAAATGGCTGCTACATAAAAGGATTTTCTGAGAGTTCTACGGTGATGTCTTAGATCAGACTTTCCATTTCCCTGAGAACAGGAATATGTGGTACAATCATCCCATACCTGTTAGCATGTATCTCTTTATTAGCTGCCAAGTTTTCAAGGCATTTCACAAGAATTTAATTTTTCTAGTATTGAAATGGAGACATGTTTGATATCAAACAATTGTCTGAGCCTAGAATAGGAGTCTTCTCCTGTTGGGGTGAAGACAGAGAAATCTGTGATACTCCCCAATAGCTCTTGACAGGTTCAGTAGTGCTAGCAGGCGATAGCAGCCTGAGGAGACACCACTGGGAAGCCTGCTGAAGCATTCATCCAGAGAAAAATAATTTCTTCCAGGAGAAAAAAACTCTCTTATTTTGAGAATGTGTATGTTTTTGTCATTCCAGTATGTGATCTGATAATGCAACTAAATTTATGGACAATATAGAAGATTTTTACAAAGTATACAAAATTAAAGAGGACATGAAACTGATATCCAGCAACCTTGTATACCAAGTCAGAACATGTGTCTTGAACACACTGGTTATTTTTTTCATAATGACCAGGGATAATTTCTTAAGAGAGAAAGACTATTTTTAGCTAAAACAGTCATAATTACATTTTGGAATGGTGTCTTGACTTATGGGTCCAGTGATGGTATTGTATTTGGTAAACTATGTCCTAAATACTGAAATGCTTTGCTATCCTATGTCTATTAACTGCATTTCAAATTTCCTGAGATAACTGAAGTCTTGATTATACAGAAGGCAGGCTATCTCAGCCCTATTACTGACACCAAGACTTGAGAAAAAAAAATTTAAAAATTAAAAATAATAATTTAAAAAAGCATTGGGTTGCTACTACCCAAGTACAGGACCTGACATTTCCTCTTGTCGAACCACTTGCAGTTGTCCTCAGCCCACTGATGGAGTCTCCCTGTAGAGCCTTACCAGCCTTGAGCAGATCAATACTCTGTCCAAACTGCTGCTGTCTCCAAACTTACCCATGTTCAGATTATCAGTAAACAGGACTGACCCCAAAACTGAGCTGCAAGCAACCAGCTGCCAACTGGATTTAGCTCCATTCACCACAACTCTCTGGGCCCAGCCATTCAGGCAGTTTTTACTCGCTGAAAACTTCACCCATCCAAGGTGAGAGCAGACAGTTTTTCTAGGAGGAAAGGTTCAAGTAAAATTTTCTCTTGATTAGTAGTCTTTGTTAAGACCAAGTTCATTGAAGAAGCACATCCAAAACTGCATCACCTCCAGCTCTGCAAACTGGTGTCTTGGATTTCACTCTCAGATGCAGCACAAGATAAGAACTTGAGTGTGTCTAAAAAAAATTTACAGGGCCAAAAAAGTTATGGAAAGTATTAATGCAGTTTACTTTCAGTAGCCTTGTAGTTTGATTAAATAAAGTTTTACTACTCACCCATTTGAGATATTTATTTACTTATTTTGAAGAAAAAGGAAAGAAAAATAGAAAAGAAATGGTCTTGAGACAGCGAAGATGTTTTCTTCAGGGCTGCAGGAACAGGCAATTAAAATCTAGGATCTGGCTTCCAGAACCTAGGCAACCCTACCTGTTACTGTTAAATATACTCCTTGTTGTACTACCATAAATCCAGAGTAGCTCAATCGATTGCAGTTGTAAGCTAATGCAAGTGAGGTCAGGTGTGTGACCAATAGGTCTCTAAACTCTCCTTTATTTGAAAGGTAAGAAAATAATTTCTTAAATTGTTCCCATTCGGTTCTGGATCAATTGAACAAAGCCACTTAGTATTGTTTGGGCATTTTTTGACCAGGGAAAAGAAAACTGAAATAAGGTAATATATTTGGAGGCTGCTATTTCTAAAAAACCCTAAAATAATAATTTTTGTAGGCACCATAACTGGTAATCTCTATGCAATAAAAATCTCTAGAGTAGCGCTTCACACAAACCCAGTTTTGATTTATAGCACCATAATAGTTACACCTTGTTAGAAGGACTTTTACAAGAAAAATAATTTATTTTCAAGGCCTCGCTACACTAGCCCATAAGTCACACTACTTCACAAATTTGTGATTAGTCTTTTTCAAGAGATGTGTGAAAAGTGGTCAGAGAGAGTTGCAAGTGACACTGCCTATGAAGACAATTCTATTTTCATTATTTAAGACCTGCCATTGATGCACTAGAATATTGAATATAATTGTTAAATTTGCATAATTAATTATTTAAACAGTAGTTGGTAAATCTGTAATTCACATAGCATAATCTTTAATAGAAATATTTAATCCCAGTTTATGCTTTGCCAGGATCCAGATATAGAACTGAACTAGTGAGGTCAAACTGATCAATCTAATTGCTCCCTGAGAGGTACACCTGAGAAGTTGTCTTTGCTTACCGTTCTTAACTTTGTCTTCAAGGGTTTTTGATTTAAGACCGATTGGAATAGACAAAAGTGTATTTAAGAACCCAAAGGGTTATACATTGTTTTAAATGAGAAATGTGTCAAACACTTGCAATCCCTTGATCCTATCATTTTATATTTCATAAGGAAGGGATCCCTTTTGAGAAGGATTTATGTGTCCCAACATATTTGGAAATGTTCCTTGACAGAACAAATTCTTTTAGGACATAAATCAAAACTACAGCTGCTCCCCTAAAAGCTGTCAGTGATAATAGCATCAGAAATTGGATTAAATAAGTCCTGTCAAGAGACAGTATGTCCATTTCCACATTCAAAACACATACAAATTGTCAGAGAAACCTTTGTTCCAAGAGTGGGAAAGAGACAAGGAGGAAGTATAGCAATGATTTTCAGCATATAGAAGCCCAGTTGTAGAGTTTTCCAAAAGCAGAACTCCTCTTGCTTTGTGTAAACCTGACTGAGCTTCTTTGAATAACATAAGCATAAAACCTTAACATATTCTGGAGTGGTATGAATAAAACCTAACTGATTTCATCCAAGAATGGATAGGACAAACACAATCATTTGCTCCAAAAACAGTAATCTGTGGAATGGGAAAGGAGAAAGGATTTGACACAAAAGTGATAAATATGTAACTTGGGATTTCCAGGTGACACTTTGGTTTGGCTCTCTTCTGCTGTACTTTTTTTTCACTTTTCAGGAAAGGATTACGAGAATCTAGCAGTGATTAGTACTTATGTACTTTGAAAGGGAAAAATGTTGAAGCCTAAACAGACAATTCTAGATTAAGACTAATTTTATTCTCTTTAGTTTCACAGTGGAGCTCACTGCTACATCAGTTGCACTGTGAATCAACTTTATAGATATATCTCAGTACTGCTGAAAACTGCAACAGCACTCTCATGGCTGACACACATGTGGACATTACCCATCAGTTTTACCTTTCTTCTTAAGTCACCCTATTTACACAAGAAGGAAAAATTTTGAGGAAAAATTGTGCTCTGATTTATAGAAATGTGAGACATAGAGAGGTTTTTTTACATGACGTATTGCCACATTTCCTTATATTTCTTCTTCTTCTACTTTCGCTTCTTTATGTTTTCTTTGTCAAAGTATTATGGACATAATGAATAATAAAATAGATTAATATTATAAACATTTAAAACACCAAAATCCAAACATCAACCACAGCTAAGGAATCCAGGTCCCGTGGTGTCTATTCTGGGTTGGGCCCATGTCAAATAAGTTTATAGGACATGCTTGGCTCTCTTCTCACCCAGCTGCCCGAGCAGGGTTGGACACACTGCCCCTGGAGCTGATTTCATTGCACTGTGAGGACTGGGCTCCACACTGCTGTTGTTATTGAGCTCCAGTGTGAAACACCAGCTAAGCCCTTTGGTCCCCTCTCAGTTAGCAAAATACCCATGCCCATATCATGCACCAAAGCGGCTGCTCCAGTCCCTTCTCCCATCCTCTCCTCTCTCAGAAGATAGCTGTTTACATCTGGGAAGTATTCTTGCCTAGGGCTGATTGCCTCTGCACTGGAAGTAATTTTGTCTGTGTTAAGGAACCTGCTCTGCTCTTCCAAGATAAAAGAAACAAACATCAAACATACACTTGCAAAAAGTATTTGTGATCTGTCTAATATTTATAGTGCAGACAACTTAGCTCTAAGTTTTGACATTAAAAAAAATAAAAAAGAGAGAGAATTTTACACCTTTATTTGTTTAGTACTTATCAGAATATATACGAGGATGAAATAGATTGTTATCCTTAGCTATGATGGATGCTTCAGGCTCAGAATCAGCCAGTTGATAAAACAGTTATTTCTGAACACATGGACTATCCTAATTCTACCTTATATCTTCAGGGTCACAAACCAAATGCACATTTGTTACACAAACAGAGATTCATTATTCTGACTGAAACAAACAGGATTACTTGTTTACCAATTCAAAAATAATCTGGTTTTTTATTTACCAGTATATTTCATTGCTGAGCAAAGAATTATCTTTCCATTGTTTATATGCCTCACTATTTAAGAGGATTATTACTGTAGAATAATCATCTTGCTTTAATTACCAAGAGGAGCACCACATCATTTTATTAATTTTAGGATTTATGCCAAGTTGGAAACAGAATGTAAAACACAGACTCAGTCAGTAGCTGACAGCAGCTTTGTTAACACTTCTACAAAATCTTTATTGGGAGAAGAAACACTCCCCACCCACCCACCAAAAAAAAAAAAAACCAAACCCAAACCAAAAAACACTAAAAAACTGAAACCAAAAAACCCCACCAACCCAAAACTAGAGGCAGAAAATGAATAGGTATACTTTTAAGTAACTCAAGCACTCTCAGCAAACACATTCTTGTGCAGTACACACCTGAGGCACACAAATGCATATACATCTTTCCTTGATTACTGAGGAGACAAAGTACATCCCTGGATTAGCGGCAGGGATAGCGTGCAGCCAGCATTGCCCGGAGCAGGAAGCAGGAGCACAACCAGCCCACACGCAGCGGCTCAGTCAATCTTCACCAGCTTCAGAGTCCAGAAGGAGCAGACCAACTTCAGCAGCCCTCAGGAAAAAGTCATGATTAAGTTAATGCTGATTGCCAGCACCTGCCAAAGCAGTTAAGCAAACACACTTATTTTACTAATCCTTCAACTTATCTTTTTCGGGTGGTGGCTTCTTTATCTAAGAAATGGGGGTCTCGTTCTGTGTCTGGTTTAGCTCCGGATGCTGCCTTCTCCTCTGGTGCACTTCCTCTAGCTGGTGCTGTGCCCTGTTTGATACATTTATATCACCAGTTATAAGATCAACAGTGACCAAAAGCAAACTCTAAACAATAGGGACTACAGTTAAAATGCATATTTATTGAGCTGCTAACAAAGTGTTAACAACAGTGTTACTATTGCTTTTAATAATACTAAATATTACCGTCTATGAACAGAAATCAAGCTACTAAGTCAAATGACAGCATCCTATTATATTCATTTAACTATATAAAAACTAATGGGCATAAAGACTTGGAACCTTGAAAAAAATATTTTTTTCCGTGTTGTTCTTTCTTTTACGGGTTTTATCTAAGTCTTACTCAACCATTAGATGTTTAGAAGGGCCTGTATAATTCAAAACTGGTGGCTTGTTTCCCCTCTCATTTCATAAGATATTGTAGACCTGCAACAGAAACCATTTCTGTGGCTTACTACATCCTAGAAGCTCCATTTCTGCAGTCTGACTCTGAGGAACTGATATAAATGCATCTATCTTCAAAAGAAAAGCATACATACAGAAAGGATATTTTAGGACAAACACTGAACAGTTAACTACTTTTCTTTTTTTTTTTAATGTTTGGCTGAACTCAAACCCTGTCAGCCTAGAGAAGCTCACCAAGCAAGTCTGGACTATCTCAGGTTTAAAAGGCAACAATTTAAATGAAATTGGTTCTAGATACTGCAGGCTCTCTTTTTATACCCTCCGCAAACTTCAAGTTCTCTTTTAAAATTCACAACAAGTTTCTAAATTGGAAGCAACAAGATTTTTCTAGATGAAGAAATTATCCTTTAAAAAAAGAGAAATAGTGGCGTTGTAATGTCAAATCCCATAATAACCTTCAAAACAGTCTTATACCTCTTTTTCCAGGGCTATCTAATATGTACTTTTAGCTAAACATGAAAAGCTGATTATATTTAGAATTTGAAAATGTTAAGAGAAATCTTTACCTTACACTCAGAAAATTAAGAATTAAAAAGGATTTTTGTTTCATAACGTTAGGAAATTTTTCACTTTAGCTGAAAGCTAAAACTGAAGTTTGTTTTTTAAAATATATTTTCCTCAGCTATTGCTTGTTCTCATTAATCTCGTATTTTACGGATTCTTATGATTGCTGACTGCTGGCATTTGTATATGTGATATATTAACAAAGAAAAAAGAACTGAAGCATTTTTTTTTCTGATTGAATAAAAGTAGCATATGATCTTTGCAAAGAGATAGAGGATTTAGAATTGATAATTCAAAGCATACGAATTTTGATGGTGTAAGATAAGGTCACCTTCATACTCTTGATTCAGTCCCTGGAAATATCGTATTCTGGCAAAGTCTGTTTAGTAGTAATCAAGCAAACCAAAGGTATAATGAAGAGAGCTGAACAAATAATTCACGCTGAATAATTTACTCAAACTTTGTCTCGAGTTCTGGAGTGTAAATGAACAGTTTCCTGGAATTTTATTTATTCGGAAAGAATGTATATTATTTTCGTCTGAGTTTCCTTGAATTTTATTTATTCGGAAAGAATGTATATTATTTTTGTCTGTATGCACTTACTGAACTTTTGATCTATCTGATTTAAACAAGCTAAGTTATGGACCTAAATTACAGTTCATTTCATAATTTCTCTGATTCTCCAATAAATCAAGAAAACAGTAAGGTACCCAAATTTAAAAAATAATCCAGGATATTGATAATTTTTTCTTATCAAGTAAGGTACATTGGAAAAAAAATGTACTGTATCCTCTTCAGACAATGATGCCCTAGTCAAGAACACAATCCTTGAAGAAACAAAAAACAGTAAAAATCTCTGGTGCAAGGTTTTAATTTGGTAGTCTCCTGCAACATCTTACGTCTTGCAGGTATCTGCTTTCTTCAAAAAGTGTGTTTAAGTGTTTACTTAGAAAAAAACAGAATAGAATATTTCAGTTGGAAGGGACCTAGTCCGAGTATATTCAAATATATTTGTGCCAGTGTGCTGTGAGGTGGAACAGAGAGCACAGTCATCCTGCCCTGTACAAAACCAGCGAGTATTCCAGCTCTTTAAAGGAAACACATAATTTTATTAATTTCACTGGTAAGAAGCTTTGATGAGCCGTTTTGTTGCGATGCAGTTGTGAGTTGTGTAACGACCAGTTTCTGATTTGACTGTGTAGTATCTCTAATATGACAGAGTTTAAAAAAAAAATCTTATAACCAAATCCAGGAATGTCTTTCTAGATGACAGGCATTTCTTTTCTTTGATGTGGTTAAATTTATCTTAGGTTTTCTTACATTTAGGTACATCTAAGCAGTTGTCAATAGCATTGCTTCACTTTGCATGAATATCTACAAGCTACCTTCAACATATTGGAACAAAAAGCCTGTATTCCCAACTCGATTTTGAACCTCTACTCAGGCCTCTGCCTCACTGATAATATCGCTGTTGATAAATAGCCTAAAGATGTATCAAGTTATACAAGTAAGACATCTACTCACCCATTTATCTGCTGCATAGACTTGGCTTTCTTGCACCAAGAGGTAAAAAACAGAGTATTATAACATTTAAATTTTGTTCTAAAATAGTAATTATTGAGCATCATTACCTCTTTCTCCTAGAGAGAATTGTATGGGTTATTTAACTCAAGGGAGAGGCTAGACTTTATTAAAATTGATGGATCTTTTCTATACGTGTCAAACTGATATCCTGTGACAAGACACTGAGCTACAAATCAACATTTAATGTTCATTGTCTGGAATTCTAGAGAGAAAGACCAAGTTTGCTTATGGTTAGAGGCAAACTCCCTCCTTCACACTCCCAGTTCTACTTCTTAAATTATGTAGAAATGTTTTTTCTAGAAAAATATGCAATGAAAATTCCAGCAAATCAGACAGCACCAGAATAGATACTTAAACACATGAAAATAGAGAACATTTTCAAATGACTGTGTTACCTTTCCCCAGTGATAACAAAATGGATGCTGGCATTCATTTGCTGTGCAAAATACTGGGCTCTATTCAATAAAGAACCTGAAAAGACAAGGCTTCTGATGTCCTCTCTACGGCTTTAGAATCCTGACGAGATGCTCCAAATGATATACAAATAAAATCTATCAACAACCTGGTGTAGAAAACTTTACAGTCACACTGGATTGTATTTAGATTATTGTCTTTTAGCTTTTTTTATCCTTGGAAATACTGTGATTTTGTTTCTTCAAACAAAACACATAACAAAAATTAAATAGTCAAAAAAAAAATCCATACAGAACATTTTACTTATTAGGGCTTTATATAGTAACCTTTCCTTTTTCCTTTTTTTCTTTTTTTCTCCCATATGCTTTTTTTTTTAAATTGCATATATTTTATTTGGCTTAACACTACTAGGCTCATTATCCAAGCAAAAAAGCGGATTAATTCCTAAACTCGGTTTTAAATTTCTCTTTGGAGGTTTGATTGAATTCTATTCTGAAAATTCACCTTATGATATTTTATCTTAGTGGTATTATTCAACTTCAGAATAAATCCTGTAGCAGTTTCAGTTTGGGGCCTCTGTTGGGAGACTAGTCTTATTTAAAAGTACAGGAGTAATAATTGTGTAATCTGGGACCCATTTCCTGTTCTGTTGCAGATTTTCTGGGCAATCACTTATATCCTTTCAGGCCCAATCTGATGAAATGAGCTATGGAACTCTTCCTGCGGGACTCAATCAGCATATCATTATACTGCACATAGAAAATGGGCAAAATAAACACCACCTCTCAGATAAGATGTAAACATTCATTAAATGTTTTAAATTGCTGCAAGATTCTTAACATATAAAATATTAGAGGAATGATTTTAATATTTAATGTTCAATACAGTTTGGGGTTTTTTTTTCCTCTTTCCCAATCACTTTACATAAGAAGTCCCTTCAGCTATTCATAAAGGGATTGCAAATCCACATGACAAAACGTGTAGTTGAATTTGTCATAAAAGTTGAAAACATTGTGGATGCTGCCTTCTCTATAATCCTGTTCTCTAATACAAGAAAAATACATAAACCTTGCTAAGCCTGCAGGGACTGTATATTCCTTGTCCTTGCTAGAGAAATAAGAATCTGAAGAATAATTGCTCATGGAATGGTTTCTGAGCAAAGTCTTGTTTGGGTTTTTGGCTTTGGTGTTTGGTGTTTGTTTTTCTTTTTTGATAATTCAGAGAAAATTATTTCAATTTTATAAAAAGTAAAAACCATTCTATTTTTCACTAAAATATATTTTCCGCCTGCGGTATGTTTAGCATATGTTCCCTGAAGAGGCAAAAATGATTTCACCAAAGTCATCATGGGCCTAATAGAGCTATCTTTTCCCCAGGAAAGTTGTTCTCATTTACTTTTCTACTAAGGTACATCATAACCTTTCCTTGGATAAATAGCAACAATGAAACATAGGAAACTGTATAAAAAACTACAGATTTCATCTTCATTTGTATTCAATTTTTAAAAGCCCTACTAGCCAGAAATGTAGTTGATGATCACAAAATTTATGATAATAATCATCTACCATCAAAAAATTAGACTATCAATAAAGTGACACAGAAAGGTATTGTAATGATATTTTTAAATGTTTTTAATATTCAAACTACAAAGTTGCTTTAAAATGGGCGACAGTATTATGACAAACTTCCTCAGTTCTTTTTTTTTTTTTTTTTTGGTTCATATACGTTCAGTGCCAATTTGTTCAATTCTGCATGCTTCTGAAAAATATTTCCACTGACCTAACATTGGGTTGGGAGGAAAGGCAGTAACTGTGGAGCTAGACACTCCTAACAATACATATATTTTTGTTTTAATTTTAAATAAAACTGACAGGTCTCCAGGCAAAGCAGTTCAGGGCTGATTTCTGCAATACAGTACTGTAACTCCTCAACAAGGGTTCCTAAGGCTTACAGTAAATTTGTACATCCATGGAAAGTCCAGTCAAAATAAAATATTGCTTTAAGCTACATAACACCAAAAAATGCTTCCTGAAATTTTATCACCGAAATATGCTCCATGGAAGAATACTTGAAAAATGCCACAGTGCTCTGCCAAATTTCCCTTTGCTACTGCTGAGCAACTGAGATGTGGGCCACAGTGATTATGCTGTGTATAGGGAAAGACAATAACGGTGAAATAATTGAAAATTAGTTCTGTGATACTCAGAAAACCACCCTCTGTCTGATGTGCCACTTTCAAGGCAGTGTAACTGCAGGGCAATCAAAGGACTCACGTAAAATGGAGAGTGCAGAAAACACGGTGTTTTCAAAGAGCTTTGCAACTCGATGTCAACTGCAGTTTCATCATCGCCTGGACCTGCAGCCATCAAAGCCAGTTCAGACGTGTTTGCAGCTCCCAGAAGTGATGGGAACTGAAAACAGTGTCTGACCCAGTACCTAAGAGCTGCTTTTGTTATTTGGCACTAGTCACGATGGACATGGTAATGAGGCAAAAGAATAAAGCTTCCCACTGCAAGCAAAACATTTGGGGTGCTTGTCTAATCAGTGACTCAACTGCATCCATTAAAAGGGCCAGAGCCCTCTGGGAACACTCAGACATGGTGCAATAGTATCGTGTTCAGAAGTCAAGGAGGTGTTTTCTATTTTGTCTGTGGAGAATAAGGAGAGGAATCTGCAGAAGTTCACTAACAATAGTACCTGTGTTGCTTTCTCCATCATAAACACCTGTTTTTATCATTTTGTTTTCATATAGCCAAGGCAAGCCCAGCTGGGAGATAGGCAGGGAGTCAAAGAGAGGAAAAGGGATCCCTGGAGGGTTAGTGATGTTCAAGCAGATGGGGGAGGAGGGTAGAGAGAGTGGGAGCAGATGGGAGGGGGAAGAGACCAGAAGCAGAACAGATGTGGGGGTGGGAGGGGGCTAATTTTGGTTCAAGACAAAGGAGGACAAATATGAATTAAATTTGTAATTTACATTAAGAATCTTCTTTTTCCCATAGGCACACATTTTGTGTCTTACATTAGAGGAAAGTTTGAACAGCCTGCAAAACATAAAAGACAGAGCAAACATCAATGTCGCTTGAGCAAGCACTAGAAAGTGAAGGGGGCCTGTAAGAGTTTCTCAACCATGAGGTTTTGTCTGCAAAAAGCTGGAAACTGAAGGTTCCCACCTGTACTGTATTCCACTGCAAAAAGCACACATTTGGAAATATATGCAGCAGTAAAACAGTAAAGAGAAGACTTATGTATGTGGATGAAGAACAGATCTTTGAATTTCCTGAAATAAAGAGGAATAATAATAAAATTTGAGTTATTGAGCCATGAGTGAATTACATGCAGGTCTACCCTAAATAAATAATAGAAAGGTATAACCTATGTTTTCATGCAGAATATTTTCATTTCCTGTGAAGCCACTCTCTCTATCCTGTCCAGTTCTATATTTTGAAGTTGAATTTTGTTGTTGCGCTTCCTGGCAGGGTGTGTAGGTTGTGAGCGAAGGCTGACTGGGAATGCTGCAGCTGAAAGTTAATTAGCGTGTTGGCAAGCTGTCAGCTAGACTTTTGTCTGTTTGCTTTTCGTATAGAAATGAATGAGAGTGGATTCCAGAGGTGTCTGAGTACAATTAAGCATCTCACTCTCTAAAATAAATATTTTATATTACTGCATGCTTTTAGGAATCAGCCAGAATGTATCCATTGATGGTATTTTCTGCTGATATCCTTAAATGTAAATATATGTAAGCAGGTAGAGAAGATGTAGTTTAATTGCATCTGTTTGGTAGAGCATGAAGGGCCAGATTCTGTGTTCCATTTAAGCACAGAATATAATTTTGTGTAATCAAAAAACCTGCTCCAGGCTTGTAGAGGAATACTGGAGATCAGTTTCTGACCCAGATTAATTAGGCCTAATTTAGTTGCTGATTATACAGCAGACAAGTCTACATAAAATGTTAAAAAATTGTTTTCCAATTCTATGTTGAAAAACTGCTAGAAATCTTGGAATATGAACCAGTGTGCACCCAGTAATAAATCTTCGCCCACAGTAATTACTGAGCATGTGATGGCTAGATTTCACAGCCCAGAATTAAAGCGAGAAGCCTGCAATGGGCGCAGCAGGGAAAAAGAAAAGCTAAAAGGGTACTAGAGAATGGCAACCTTGATTCAGACTGGATGCCATTCCCAAGGGGACCCTGCCTATACACGAGTTTCACCTGACCAGGGAACAAACAACAATTTCTCCATTTGCAGAAAAGGAAGAGCGGCAGCTCCAGAAACCACAACATTATTTCTGTCTTTCCTTGCCCCTGAGAGAGTATATTCACTGTGGGCATTCAGGTGTGCTTCAGGTATGCCACAAGAGTGCACATAGAACCTGGAAGAGGAAATGATTGAAAAGCAAAGATTGTGCTGCAGCCAACAATCTAGGCCTAGTGCTATTTGTCCTGTAACCAAGATCCCCAAAAATCTGATGTGTCCAGCCACATGTGAGGCCCTAGGAACTCCCCTTCCTACCACTGCCCCCAGAGAATATGGGGGCCTCCAGAGGGCAGGCTGTGTATCTCTGAGTAGAATTAGTTGTCCTAAACTAGTTTTATGGCCCCCTGGAGGAGCAAGTACAGAAGGTATAGGCACGAAAAATCTGCTGCAGACTGAAATATTATCTGGAGACACCACAGAATACATTTCCCAACAAACCTGACTATCTGTTAAACAGATTTCTAGGGCCTGGGTGCCTGATGCTCCAGGGCAGACAATATATAGCACCCCAAAAAAGGAACTTCCAATTCCTCAAAATGACCAGTAGTATTCAATAATTTTTTTTTTTTACCTTTTTAATATTATAAACTTATTTTCTATAATAAAATTGCCAAACTTTATGAAATCTCACAACAAAGAAAGTCACAGAAACATCTAGGCACGAAGAACTCGCATCCTCTTGGGTGCAGTTGTCCTCTCTTACTGTTTGCTTAGCTGGTTTGTGACTTAGCACAGAGACAGTTCAGTGCTGGTCGCTTTCTGAATCCCATTTCTGCTTTGTTTTGAAGTTCAGCGTGAAAATACCAGCTCAGAACCTTCTTAGGTTGTCACTAGCTTTTACCTGAAGAGGGAAGGCTCCCTTGTGCCCTCATCAGTGTACACATGTGTGAAGTTTAGAGTATTAGTTCATATATTTTTAGAAAGGATGTAAACTATTTGGAATAGAAATTGATCCCAAGAGTTCATATATAACCCACAAGGATTCATATTAATCCCTAACCCACTAATCCTGCAGTTTTGATGGCTTAAAAGCCTACTATTTTAGAATTCTTTGTGTCTGTATCCCCAGCTGGTCCTTAGTTGTTTCTCTTCTACTTTTATGCGTACTCCAGATCATGTGTTGGTATACAATGTCATTATCACAAATTGATTTAAATCTGTCCGTCTCCAACTCTCAGAATCCATCAGCATAAAGCAAAGCATTTATTTCCTGTTCATCACACGATAGTGCTGAAGCAGTCATGACTTCCAAGCTACAAGACACATCAGCACATAAATTAGTAAGTGCTATTTATGAGAACAGATTCATAACAAGTATATTTCTAGCAGCTTTGTATTAAAGAGGAATGCTCAAGTCAGGGCAGCTTGTCCCTCCAGATTGTCAGTCATTTTCAATCACAATAAGAAGAATCTAAAGCAATTTAAGTAAATATAGGAGTTTCTTTGTTTGAGCCCTTCTTTTTAACAAATGTTGCCAAGGTAGAAATTATGCCAACCGAGAACTGCTTAGGCTCTGCCAATTTGCCTCAGCTGACCCCAAACCATAAGCTTCTAAGAGCACTGAAATAAAGAGAGACTATTGTTAATGTTGCTGAGCTGTCCAGAGGGTCCTAAAGAGACCTCTGTTATCCGTTATAAACACCAGGAAGATCTAATCCAAGGGCCAAAAGAGAGGCAGGTTATCTTCATTACAGGGATGAAGGAGTGAGCGCATAACAGCCTGTAGGATTAATACTGCTCAAAATAAAAGTTACAGGGTACTTTTTGACATAAGCACCCTGTTAGAACATGTTTCACCTCAAGTTTAAAGCCCATTAATCTTGTGAAGAGCCAGAAACCTACAGTCTGTGTCATTTAGCTGGAATGAAGCACAAACTGCTCAGCAAAGCTGCTGAAATTCTGATCTACAATAAGGTAGTGAATGAGATCTGGACAGCCTTAGCAGCTTGCTACTTTTGGTAGCTGCCATTACCAACAGCTTTCCCCGTTTTTTCTCTCCCGGTTATTGATTTGGCAGTGTGTACTTTTTCTCTAGTCACCTGCAAAGGTAGAGGTGCCATATGAAATAGAAGAGCAAAGGTTAAAGACAGTATGTTTGCCCTTTCGGAGAGATATCTTCATTAGAGATTTCTCTGATCTTATCCCTGGTGTGCACCCCAGTTTGCTGACACCTGGAAGCTACAGCCTGAGATTTGTTGTGGGCAGCTCTGCTGCCTTTGCAAGCCTTCCTGACACCTTCCTGGGACTCTGCTCTTAAATATTTTAAGCACCATGGCCTGGACACCTCATGTGGGGACCTACTGTCCACTTCACCTCCCAGACTAATTTCTACCCTTTTCAAACCTCCCTTAATATGTCAGTGGTCTCTGTTCTGCCTGAAGACATCCCCTAACACCCTAACCCACAGCCTCAAGACGGGCCAGCAAAAGTGACAGATGACAGATGACAATCTGATCAGGGTCTTGCCTATAATTCAGAACATTCAGTGGCTCATTGGACGCAGACTCAAACAAGAGCACTGGTGACTTGCCAGGAAGGGCTAAAAATGACAAAATACCAACCTGTGCAGGACTGACTATTGAATAACCTTTCTAAATAGGAGAACTTCTTTAAGAGACCACCTGTGCTTGACAAGGACAAGACTGAGCACCCAGTGCTTTCCTCTTTCCACTCCCTGCCTCACCCCATTTGTACCTCAAGCACTTCTCTGCTCTGAGTTTTCCAGGGAGATCAGCTACACTTTGAGAAGGACACTGAGAGCAGAATGCTCAGAAAAGTTATATTTTTATTATATTATTTTTGCACACAAAACCTAAGAACAATTTATGTGGCAGATAGCTAACCCTGCCGAGGAAATGCTGCAGCAATATCAGTTTTCCCATACTCTCTTGTAAGTCCATTCCTGTCAGAACCTGTTTGCAGGTTGCTGTGGGCGGCAGGGGCTGCCCAGCGCTCGGCTCTGCAGAATGAAACACCTTGGAGCACGACCTCCCAGGTGCCCTCAGAGAAGCCAACAAAACAATTCAGGTCAAGACAAATCAGAGAAGGGAATCAAGGGAAAAGGAAATAGAAATAGAAAACAGTCATTGATACTAAAGCTCACACCATAAAACTTGTAATAGCTTGACCCAGGTAACCAGACAGACTGTTTTAATGATTTTTTTTCCCTTCACCGGCACGTTTACATGGATTATGCAAGAAAAGAAAGAACTGTGAGTAGATGATGAGAAATTAATTTATTTATTAGTACTAATGAAGTCTCTGAATTTTATGAACAGAGTGGGTTTGGTTTTGTAGTATTTTCCCATTTTGCTATTTTAATACCAAGAGCCTTATTTCTCATATTTAGCTCAGTCTTTTCTATAATTTATTGTATGTGGATACAAGAATTCTACCAGGATAGATCGTGAAACTTGAATATTTGGATGGAAAAATATATTCAAATCATAAATTAAGCAGGAATTTTTTTGATCATTTGCTTAAGAGAAATACACCTACATGTTCAAATGCAATGATTCATTGAAGTAGCATGTGTTGAGACATTGCCAAGGAGCTGACTGCTTGCTCAAGTTCATATTTCAGCTTGTGAAAACTCATGAATCAACCTTAGAATTTTGTTTTCATTGCTGCTCAGTACTGTCAATGTTTTAAGTCTTCACAAAGTTCTAATTACTGGAAACACTTTTTGACGACTATCCCCAAGGCTTATAGTAAGTGAAAATCAGTATTTGGGAAAGCTAGTGAATGCAATCATCCCATTAAGGCATGACGGAAGAACAGTGTTTTTCCTGCTTGTCCTTTGCTGTCAGTTTGCTTATTGTAATAGTTCTTTTATCTCTGTCTGTATTTTATACTCACTATACTCTGTAGTGCTTTTGTGCTCACTGGCATCACATAAATCAATACTTTTTATGTTTGTTCTTGTGTTGATATGCATTTGCAAATCCTATTACCATGCAGACTGGAGAGGGAAATACACACTAGAATTAGTCAAATTAATATTTTATTTGTTATATTTGCTTCTCATAGTTATTGATTCCATATTTGGTCTTTAGACTTTATGATTGGTTAAATCAGCTGACTTAAAAGCATCCAGGACTCTGAAAGCTCTGTTTGCTGCAAATTAAAATATATAAAATATATGTTTTCCTAGTATCTGGCCAGCTCTATTGCAGGGAAGATGTTAATGTGACACACTGATGCATGAACTTCCACACATGCACCAGAAAAGTGACACATTTTCAATGAAAATTCATTGTATCTACAGGAAGGCAGAATAATCAAGGTCTCTGCACAGCCTTCTGTAGAGACACACAGGGAGGCAGTGAGGCCTCTTTTACTTTCCAGAAGACTCAGCTGGATCCTGTACACAGGAACCACAGGATACTGCAGGCTGGATCCATCCAAATTCTTATTCTAAATCCTCTCATATGGAACTAGTGGAGAATAAAGAGAATGCAATGAAGATTAAAAACATCAAACACCACTCTTGTATGGCAAGGGAAGGTTGCTGAGAGGAATTTATCATTATCGAATGAAATTTAGGTCCAAGAACAGAAAAAAAATTGTAAAATGGGTGATTGCTCAAGGTCTTTTCTCATACAAATGCTTTGGAAGTGTATACATTCAGTCACCACAGCTTTAGATTGTGTTTGTAAAAATGAATTAACAGACAGTGCCATGACTTACCCTGGAGACTTCTGCAAGTTGAAAGCTTTAGCCTTGTAATTTATGTTTAATAATTTAACGCATTAATAATATTTTTGATTTGGATTATTGAACATAAGCATGGAGATTATTTAAATTAATATTTAATTTTTATTCACCTTGCAAGAAGACAGAATGTGTTTTTAATCGCCAACAATAAAATGCAGAAAAATTATCAGTAAAGAAAGCAATTAAGAAAGTGTTTTTGCGAAGAATTCATGGCAGAGTGGGGTATTTTCATTTTTTAAGATGATAAAACAACCTTGTCAAAAGAATTATCTTTAAGGATGCAATGAGTTTTATTCGCACAGTTTCCTGCTAATTTATCTGCACTAGCACAAAATAACATACGCTGTTTTTCATAGTTTCTATCTCTACATTCTGAAATTATCTCTTGGGCTTTACATACCTTGGTTCTGCCCAAAAGCTTGGAGTTTCTTGAAGACTAATTGAGCCCAACTTCTAGCTATTTGCAGTGTGGTAAATGTAATCTTGAATCTGATTCTTGCAGTAAAACTTTGAAAAGTCTCTGAAATCCTTTTGTATCTGTCATATTTTAGGGTTTTTCCTATTCATTTGTTCTTCTTGCTATTGGAGAAGCTATTGGTTTGTGAGTATTTTTCTGAATTTTTTTATTATTTATTATTGTTCTTAGGAAGCAATCAAATCAATCTTTGCAGAACAGCATTTTATTTTTAGTACTGTTTCTCTGAAGCTATTATCTCACTGAGTTTCAACTCGTTGACCTACGTTTCTTTAGAATTTAGAGACACTTTAATTTCCACCTTTTGCCTCAAGCTCATACATTTTTTGCTTTACTTCTTTTTGGTTTCTATAATTCTTAGAAATTGAGGAACATTTTTCTTCCTAGTCGTCTAAACACTGAAATATTCCAAAAGAAACTCTAGGACAAACCTCATCTTTTAAAGGTTTGCACCAGTGTTTACAGCTAATTACTGCTAAACTAAATAGCTTGTGATGCAGTATGCCAGAAATCATGCATATCTTTTGTGGGTATTCAATATGAGCCACATATGTGCAATTTTTATTCAAGTTCCCTTCTGTCTAGCCAAATTATCAGATCATTATGGCTCGTTTGCCTCTTTGGGCTCCCTTCCAATGCATTCCACATTCGTATCCATTTTTCCCCTACTGGTCACTTACTATGCTGGAGGTTATTTTTAGTATTCTTAACCCCTCCTCCGTTTTAACACTTTTCAAACAGGCAAAACTCTGCTACACTAATCAAGGGAATTATCTCTGCCTCATATCCATGGTGGACAGGACATAAAATAATAAGCTTAAATTATAACAATGAAGATTTAAATTAGGTAATATAGAAACAAAGCAAAGGCAGGGAACAAAACAAAAAAGGGTTTCCTATTAAAAGGAGAGTTAAGCATTAGGAAAAACTATTTGGGGAGTATACAAGAACTCTGTCACAGAATGTTCTGAAAAACAGGTTAGACTAACATCTGTCAGGAATGTTTTAGTTATAACTGATTCTGCCTTGGGGCAGAGGGAATGGATGAGGTGACCTCTCAAGGTTCCTTCCAGCTCTATTTTCTCTTTATTTCTAATTTTCTTTCTTTTTAACCTGGATTTGGACAGGCTCTTCAATGCACTTTCTATTTGCAATGGGTGGTCATATTTCCGTTTATAAAATACAGATGTTGCTGTTAAGAAAGATTCAGCCAAAAGAAGTTGTAATTAGGAAAATTGTGATTAAAAATATCATTTAAATGCAAAACACAGAAAATATTTTTAATGAAGTTCATAAAAACTAACAAGAAAAAAACACAGAAAGCAGTGCTTGAAATCATTAATTACCTGAGGGGCTTCAAACATTGATTAGGCTGTACCACTTGTCCTTGTTCTAAGTAGTATTGACCCTTTAGAAATGGAGTTGATCCAATACTTTCTACTATAACTCCTCTAAGGGATTAGGAGATTTCAAGTATTTTCTCTTGCGATATTCAGTTCTTGATAGCTTAGAGCTAAAGTGAATTAATTCTTCCCATACAAAGAAACTATCAAATTCCAAGGAACACAGTTAGGTACAAATAGTACATATATAACAATCATGGAGTCAAAAAAATATTGTGTGTGCTTAGTTGGAATCAGCTGGAGTCATATAACCTTCTAATTCCTGAAGCATAATTTCAAAGGATTTATTTTCATTCCTCAAGTACTGCTGTTAGAAAGAGAAAGCCAAGCTTCTATTGGGGGTGATGGGAACCTGTTACACCCTCTGGTTCCTGGCACAGTCTGTGGTGATTGCTCGCCAGAGGTCCACTGAGAGCCTTGTAACACGGTTGTACAAAACAGTTCCTTAAGCAAAATGTTTGCTGGGGGCTCCCTACCTGTATAAGGAGGGTTGTTGTTTTACCTCAGAAGCGCAGAAGGCATTCCCCACGAACAGGAACAACAAAATTCGGTTGCAGTGGGATCTGTTAACTTTATTCCACTTTCTCTTCATATACTGTAAGTATACCTCATTGAATTCAGATATATTTTAAAGATATTTTAAATATAAATTAGATCGTGTGGAAAGCGGTTTGGATGTTTTATAAATATTTATCATTGTAATGTGTCATACTTCAAAATTCAGATTAAAAATTCACAAAGCTCAACATATTTTTCATCCCAATCAACCAGTGAGTTGTCAGATTGACTTGTTATTTATTTATAAGGGCTTGTAATTGAGGCACATTGTCACACAGGTGATTGGTGAGCCAGGCAGCGACACTGCGATCCTGCGGCGGACAAATGTGCTGGTACCACAGGAAGTTTGCTGGGATATGCTGTCAGCTCTATTAGTAAGCACAGAACTCTCATGTACATAGATATGTTTCTGCTGACAACACAGTGGCTCTGCCTCTTAATCTAGTACAGGCTCGGTGATGAGAAGAACCTACCTTTTTTCTGAATGCTTTGGCTCAGCCCAGATGCTGGGCTTTTGTCTGTGTGTCTAGTTCAGACAGACAATGAAATATTTTGGGGCTTCACCTTTCTATGAATTTTTAAATGATCTGAAAGCCCAAAGTAGCACTTTCCAGACCCTGAAAGCTGTGTGTTATCAATCAGTATGAATCCATGAAAAAGGCTGAAATAGCTGTATGGAATGGTCTGGTTTGGTTTTTTCTTACAGTTTGGGATCTGTTTTCTATTTATTTTATTCTATCTTTCTTGAAAGGTAATGCAGAGTTTCATTGCAAGACTTTAAGGTACTGGGAGATGCCACTGATTTGTGTTGCACTGAGGTAACAGGTGTGCTTAGTGAATTTTGTATTAAGCATGGTACGGACAATTACAGTAAAAACAATTTTATCGGGTTTTAAAAGAGATTAGAAATCTGCTGTAATGCTGACAATGTTTTTGTTTCATATAATTTCCCATGCCTAATTATGACTACACTCTCATACATTCCAGCATGGCCTGAGAGCCAAGATTCCAGATATTTACTGTTACTTTATTATTTTGTATTTATTCTGGATTTCAGATATATGCATTACAATGTCCCCTGTCACTCTTTATGCAAGCACTGGGTTCAGTGGTTCATGAACTGTTGTTGACTGTTATTAAGAAGGGCAATCCAGGCCATGGGCAAACTGGATACACATAAAAATTCAAAACGAATAACCCTCATATACAATTGAGACAGTTTTAAAACAATCATTTAATTTCTTGGGCTATAGAACAGCATATTTCTGAGCTTACCTGTTTCTTTTGACCACATTATTCAATATCTGAGTAGCTGTTTGTATCATTCTTATTTTTTGACTGTTTTTCTTCTTCTAAGTGAGACACATATCCTCTGCACCTCTGTGGTGAGGGATCTGACAGGGAGCCAGCTGTTGTTTGAGAGCACCAACCACCCCCTTTAAGTTAAATACTTATAAAAATGTCTATTTTTCTGCACAAATAGGCAGTCAACTTTGAAAACTAATTATATTTTTAATATGATTTTAGCCTAAGAATTTTTTTTCAGAGAAACGAGAAAGTAGTTTTTATGAAGAGCTATTAAAAAGTACATTTGTGATTGTTTTCTCTTCTTTATTCTTTGAACAAGGAAAGTAATATGATTTTCCTCTGAAGGTCAAGAGCCCAGTTGTATATTTTTTGGTTAATATCAGATATATATGTATTTCTTCCTCCTTAAGTAGGTTATGTTTCTCTACCACATCTTCCATATTTGCTTGGCTTAACCACAATGGCTATGAGTGAGGATCTAGGTCAGAGTCATAAGGAGAGACATTACCATTGCAGCTGTTGAGAAATTGCTTTGGTGGTCTTTGCTAAATTTACGCTAGAGATGTAAATACCTCACTTAAATACATCTTTTAGTCTCTATTTATTGTCCACTGTATCTGCTCCTCTTTTGAAATTTTAAAGACTACAGGAAAATGATAGGCTCTTGGTGTGGAAAATCGTGCTGAACCAGAAAGTAACTCAACACAGCAAATGTTATCTGGCAAACACAGCCCATGGGCTCTTGTTTATAACCCTTCTTCCAGCCCAGGCTTTGTAGGGCACTTTGCCATGCATTTGTGGAGACAAGAAAAAGAAAAGATCAATAGCTTAAAACAGTCTACAGAAATTTTACCCTGAAGCCCAAAAACACATAACCAAAGACTCCCAAACCTGCTAAGAGTAGTTAACACTATTTTGCTGTTCTGTCACTCATATTTAAAAAAAAAAAAGCGTACTAGTTTCTAGAGAGTGGGGGAAATCAGCGTGGTCATAGTCCCCAGCATTACCTCCTGTATACGAGCCATTGGTCTAATCTATTCCTTCCTTTTTATGCCCTGAGACAATTGCATGGCTCTCTAGTCAGTTTTATTAAAAAAATTTAAAAACCCAACCAAACAAAAAAGCTTTGTTCAGAAAAACAGCCCACATAATTTTGTAAATCACATAGAAAATAAAAGAGATTCCCTTTTATAAGTAATGGCAAAAGATTTTTTATATTTTATTTATTTACTTATTTCTATTCAAAATGTTGCAATTAATGGAGTAAGTCAGCATTTTGTAACAGTTTGACTGTTTGCCAAGTTAAAGTGATGGATAGAGATGTTCTCTCCCTCTTTTACCTCTGTATGTGCCTCCTCCAACGAAGCTGTAAGATCTCTGGCTTTTTAATCTATATACACTCAGTAATGCTTCTACAGCTGTGCACTGGTTTAAATGATACCGTAATGTAAACGGCGAGTCACAGAGAATTCTGAGATTTCCCACAGAAAGTTCTGTGACTTTTCATACTTCTGCTAGCCCAGAAGTGCTTATCCACATATTATTAATAAAATGTAAAGTTAGTGAGATATTGTGCCCCAAAATGCTTACATCCATCAAATGTAATTTGAAATTCTGTAATGTTTATTTCTATACTTCGGAGGGAAATATTGGAAATGCTATATGCATTTGATACACGATTCATGTAATCCTCATCTTTTATCTGCCAACAAGACATCCATGAAAAGCAGGGGGTAAACTGGCTGAAGCTTGCATGTGGGTTCCTAGAATAGTTGAAATTTTCAAGGCCATAAAAAAGTAGAAAGTGAATAGCTCCCAATATGTTAATTTCTTTCTGAAATTCGCTCCACTGCTTAATTTTGAAGAGATTATGCCAAGCATCTTAATATTTAGTTATCAGAATGCATACCAGAAATAGCCATTACAACTAAACTCCATAAGGTATATTTGATCATTTCCCATGTTATCAAGATTTCCATTTGTGCTGTAGCTTGACTGCAGACAATTTACCATGCTATTACATTAACAGTATTATAGCACGTAAATGTCCCATTAGTGATTTCAGGTGAGAAAAAAAAATTTTGAGAATCATTATGTTACCTCCAAAGACTCAGATTAAGCATATGAAAATATTGCAGAAGTGAAGGCCATTTGAAGAATGAATGATTTTTCTAACACACTATATTTGAAGAACTGACTTTGTCCCTCATTAATAAAAATACATTTCTTCATTCCTAATAACAGGAAATAGGTAAACTTTGTTCTGCCTAATAAGATATTGTATTCAGTGTTCATGTAAAAGAGGAAAAATAACCATGCACAAGTAAAATCATTGATATGCAGAAATTTCTTGAAAGCCATCATTTCTTATCCATTACCACATCATTAGTTCAAGTAGGGTCAAGGCTTACACAGAAAAGATTATATAATTACTTAGGCAGGGTTTGATATAGCCATTATAATCCACTCTTAAATTATATTTACCCACTTTTCTATGCTACTGAGCAAGTTTTTAAGAAGGACTTGAGTTAATAGATGATGGTGGCTTGACAAATAGGTGCTGTGGAGGTGTTAATATTCTTCTCAACAGTGAGCATTAGCAATAGTAGCCCTTTTAAGAGTGCTGTATCTTAAAAGGAGGATATCTCTTGCAAAGTCAGAGAATAGCACCACCACCAATTGCAGCAGAGACTCTTCTCCAGCCAAACGGTAAAATAACTTACTTTTGGGAAGTGAAAAAATTACATTAGAATTCAAATTATTTTAATTATTTCTTTTAATTTATTATTAAAAATATATTAATAAAAAGGACAATTATTCTTTATATTGCAAGAAAACAAGCTTTTTCTCTTTGGAAGGTAACAGAAAATCTTATTAAGTTGTACCTGACTAGGTCTTGTAATAATTCTTTGTTATCTGTTTAAAGCATCTAAGAAAAAGCTAAGGAAATGCATAGGACTTCAGAATCTCAAGCCCGCTTATTTCAGCTTATCACTTGTGTATAATGAATTCCAATTGACCTGTTTCTGAGTTACATATGAGAGGAAAAGGAATGGAATTATTTTTATATCACTTACACATTTTGTTTTTCCAGTTGAGCTGAAAGATGGACAGACAGATATAGTGAAATGGAGAAATGCCAGGATCACAAATAATTTTGAAGGCCTAAGGGTTTTAGAAAGATGTTTCTTTCTTAGAAGCCCTTCTAAATCTGAAATGCTCATGACCATAGAAGTATACAGAAAAAGACTCAGCATTCCTTTGTTTTTTTATCTTTTCTTCAGAAAAAAGCTCAAAGCATTGCTAAGGATTTTCTAATTCCTGCTGATTTTGTTTTTCTAAAAATGTATATAGATTCCTTCTACCTCAGAGATTCATAAATGTTATTAAAAATGAATGGCAAGCCTGATTTAAATTGAAGTGTCAGATGGTTGGTTTCCTAGTAGTTAAAAAATAATGGCAACTGCTTAAGAAGCAAGCTAAATTAAGGAAAAAAAAAGGTCTGGGGTTAATTATAATATGAATAACAAGCTATAAGAATTGAAATATTATGCTATAAAACATATATTTACACACATGTGTGAATTTAATGATGTATCATTATGAATGGACAGGTTGCCTGAT
The DNA here is from genome assembly GCA_013397725.1 of Rhagologus leucostigma. Lineage (NCBI taxonomy): Eukaryota > Metazoa > Chordata > Aves > Passeriformes > Rhagologus > Rhagologus leucostigma. The sequence goes on from VZTD01000539.1 coordinate 872,149, forward strand.
TCTGCAGCCCATTTTGTTCATTAACCGCACCATACCTCTTGCACTGTCACTCCTATTCCAGCACAACACCTCCGAGGGGAGGGATGTTAATTATCCCAGCTCTGCTTTGGCTGCTGCAGTCACTGGGCTCACTGGGGGTAGTGAGCACCAGCTAGAACTCCCTGAAGACTTTAGTTTGCTTCCCCACTGCTCCTGATAAGGGTAGGAATCAGACATCACAACATCAGATCTCTGGCAGGAAGGGTCACTGTGCAGAGACCCCGAGGGCAGAACAGACTTTCTCCATATCCCTTCACACTCTGAATATTTGTGCTAAGGGGAACTGAGTTACTTGTGTCCCTCTGTACCTGACTTTTGCATTTTAATAAACTGATATGATCCTCTGTACTAATACATTCTAAGGCCAAATTTACAACAGCTTGAATCCTTAAAATCTTGGATACAATTTTATGACTTTTAAAATTAAATTAGAGCTGCCACTGCTGTAGAGCCTTCTTTTAGAAGCAAAAACGCCTCTACATACTATAATTTAAAACCAAGACCCTCAGTATATCTCCCCCTCACCACCCTCCATTAACCCAAGGGACCCCGTATATGTTCCTTAAGGGCAGTTCTCATGTAAAGATTCTAGGAAAGGAGAAATCTGAACACAGACAATTCATAGAAAAAATATCTCCAATATTTGTAGAGGAGTAACAGAGAATAAGAGTGTGGGATTCTGCAGAAAGTCATACCATCAGAGTTCACCAGGCTTCCAAGTTTAAGATGGTGTGAGACACCACAGGCTCCAGAACCCTATTTTTCTCTTGTGCAAAAGAAATGATGCTGGATACTCCAGAGAACTTGAATGCATGGTGGAAAAAATGTCTTCTAATTATTTCTATTATTCCATCGATAGACAGTTAATAATTTGCCCTAACCTGATTTCTTCAGGTATTTCAGTAATATGTAATTTAGGTACATTTTTAAAGCATTTACAAACTGAAAATGAGTTTTCTATTAGAAATATTTATGCAATTACAAAGAATATATCTTACCACTTCATAAAGCATACAGCAAGAACAGCCTTTAATAACACATGTGCACTGTAGAAAGTTGTTTTATACAAATAAAGAGAAAGAAAAAGTCTAAGAGATACTAGCAAATACCTTTATAAACTTACACTTTTATTGCAATTTTTTTCTAGAGTAGAATAAATCAGGATTAAAAGACTTGAATTATAGGTGACAGCTGCTGAGTACTGAGTATTAATACAAACTACATAATATTCTACTAGAATCTGAGCTACAATTTCTGGTTAAATATTATGTACCACTATCTAAGAAAAATAACCCCATAAATGAGAAGTTTCAATAGAGAAAAACGTTAAAATATTCCTATCTATTTAAAATGTAGCATTAAGGCTGAAAGAGCAACACCTTGAATGACCTCCTAACCCCTTTTAAACCAAAAGAACTATGCCTTACTGAGCTCAGTTTTATAAAGTAGTCTGTTGAGACTAATTGAGGAAGGGGTAATGAAATGACAGATCAGCTGTGAGTTGTATGTGAGGCTAGAAAAAAATTAATCCCTTTATTTTGAAGTATTTTTTCTTTCTTCATTATTTATGAAAATAATTACAATGTTTTGACAGTTTTAGGCAATTCTAAGGTCTATTCTTCTATGGCAAGTCCATATGCTTCTTGGTGAAGACTTGTATTGCAGACATAGGTAAAGAATATGTAAATTGCTGTCTGCTCATATTCTTTCTGTTATTCTCTACCATGACTTATAAATGACTAATTCTTGCATTTTCCTCATGAGGTCCATGAGGTGAAAGTTCTCTTCCCTAGCTGGTCATGTTAGTCTTTGATGTTTCCTTATTAGAAATAGAACTACTTTAAACAGGCTCAGGTGTCCAGGTCTTTCTCTGATCTTTTCTAGGTATAAATAACCTTTTTTTATTCTTAAGGTCTGACTTTAGTTTTTTTTGTCATAGAATGGGTAATTTAGAACCAGATTAAATAATATCTTCTATGAAAAAAGAGAGAAACTGTAAGATGTGTAAAATTACTTCAAAGATTTTTTTTATCATTTTCTTAAAAACTTCACTATTATGAAAACCAAGATTTTATGAGTACCTGTTTGTCTGTTCCTTCAGGAAAAAATTAGCTGAAAATGAGTCTGTCCTTTTGAAACCCCATTGTTTTAGTGCACTTCTCATTATTGTACTTTGTTTTCATGTTTTCACGGAGGTGGGAAACCAGTTGATACCTAACATGAGATACCTTTGTGGTAAATATAACAGTAGATAATGCTGTAAATCCCCCTGCTCTGAATATAGGTCTTGCCTGCTTTATGAAGACTGCGTAAATTAGTATCACACCATAGACCACACGAGAACAGTAACTTTCCTCTGCAGGCTGGTATAAAAAATGGAAGGGTAACCTGATACCAGAAAAATATTTTAAAACTAATGAGAGCTTTAAATCTGAACTGATAGAGCTGGACCTAGTCATTTGGACTATGGGAACAGAAGAATGGAGTTATTCCTGTATTTCCCAATCCAGAGACAGAAGGTAAAACATTATGCATTCTATAGCTTCCTACAGCTAAACTGTTCAATATATTGTATTGTACCAAAATATCCTGAAACACTAAGCAAATAGAGTTGAAATTGCTTATGAATATAATGCAGGTTTGTGGTATTTCAGGCCTGTTATTTACTGTGCATTTGCTGATGTGTTTTTTTTTTCATAGAACTGCATATTCAGGTATATAATAATGGTGACACTCAGACTGCATTCAGGTTACATCAGCATATCCACTGAAAAAGTCTTTTAAGGGAAGAACTACATTATTTCACAGTAAAGAATATAAATCTGCCTCTTGATACGTAAGTATTAATTTGGGATTGTGAACTTGCACTCTCTTCAAGGCCCGCAGTGGATAGCAGACTCTGTGTAGTGGAACAAATTGTGTAATACCTTTACAAGGCTCCTATCCCTGAGGAGAGTTGAAAATAGGGATATATATACCTTGCTTTTCAATCAGTGACACTGAAACAGGGTCTTCAGAAAGCGGAGAACAAAAAAAAACCAGGAAGGAGGAGTGAATAGGGAAATCATAACTGACCTAGCTGTGTAGTGGACTCAACTCTTAATTGCCTGGCTTTATCGCTCCAAATGATTGGAAATTAAGTTGAATGTATATCTTTATTCAACAGAGCAGTACGTTCTTAATATCAATACTCAGAGAACTACAGTATGAACATTACTGATGTCACTGAAGAGACATGAATATCCCTCTACCTGATCAATTCAGACTAACTTTTATGTACTGTATTTGTGTGAGTTTGTGGGTGACAAAAGGAGTCAGGCAAACACAGTTGGAAATTTTCTAGCTGAGATCTGTATTACAAAACATGGCCAGCATTGGCAGTTTCCAATTTTCCTTTGTAACTGTTAAAACCTGGTTTACCTAATTAACCCCTTCAGTGTTAGCATGAATTGCTATCATAACATATTGCTTCCTTTTTCAACTAAACAGTTTGCTAGAAATGTAACAATCTGTTTTCTTTCATTAAAATCTTGAGTTTATTTCTCGTTATAGTTGAGTGTACCTGTTAAGGAAAGATGACCAAATTTTTTCATAAAGTAGTTCAAGAAAACCTGGATAAATAAGACGGGATCTTGTGAAAAGTAGTCACCTTGGCAATTGGTCTGCTCCTGGTAGTGCTCTACTCTTCCCTTTATGTATGTGGTCTTAGCCATCCCTCAAACCAGAGTTATCTTAGACAGTCTTGACCAAGAAGCCCCACATTCCACTCACTTGACTTTTCTCTGTAAACAAAAAATTTCAGTTTAACATGACCATCTGCAGAGGTAACAGTACTGAATAAGATATCTAATTCTTTCATGACTTGCTAGTTATCATTAGTTTCCTTTATGGAGAAGTAAGAAGAACTTAATCCATTAGAATAACATTAGACTAATATAACCATGTAAAAGTTTTCTGTGGTGTGCTTAGAACAATTTCCTTTTGAATGCTGTATTGATTCTTCTTGCTACCAGGAAAAAAATTGGCATTGGAGTTAGAGTGTTTGGCTGTACAAGCACCTTATCTTACTCTCAGATAGTGATGTTGTGATGGTACACAAACAACGTAGATGTCTGGCTGATTTCAAAGAGTTATCAGAAAATCCGTAATTTCTCGTTTTTACGCCATGAATATTAGAAACTGTACAGCCGTGAGCTAAGAAAATGTGAAAAATCTTAGAATGTGAACAAAAAGAAAGAAAAGCTGTGAGAGGCCATTCTTATGCGTATTGCACAGGTAGAAAACAGGAAAATACAGCTTTTATGACTTGAACACCTGATCCAAAAGATTAAACTCTTCCTTGGCTTTCTCCCTCAGTAACCTCATTCATTTGCTGTGGAAATTGGACAGAACACTTCCTGCCTCTGAGAGTCTGTTTTTTGCCAGCTTCACCAACTTCCATTAAGTAGCTGGTGTTCAGTAAGGGAATTTTGATCTCCAGGGCCGTTTGAAGAACAAAACAAACTGAAACCATGACTGACATCCTGTCACCCAGTGGTTATTCTCCTTGATTTGCAAAATAACTTGCTAAAAATTACCTGTCTCTAGATGCGGGGGTTTTTTACGTAGTAGTGACTTAGTATGTGAGTTCTACCTCATTACTCCAACATCACATCTTGAAGGGATAGTTCTGACCTTTCTCACTAAGAGACCACCAAGTTTGAGTGGAACTTTTTCGGTCTATTTGTCTCCTGACTGCTGTTTCACAGAGAACCCCCCTTTTACTGCAATGTGGTTTATTTTCTCCACAGATAACTTTTTCATCACAGAATGTTTACTTAATGTCCCTTAGTATGCATACTGACTAGTAGTTTTTTCCCTTCTCAGTGTCACCTCAGTGATTTTCAAAGATTTCTTCAGCTATTTTATAATTGTTTCTGGCAGGACCGTTATCCATGTATAAAACTTAAAAACTCAAAATCTTAAACCTAAGGTACTATGGATAAAAATTAAGAGATTTTTTTAATAATGCATATATAAATTTTAATTCTATTTGGTAATTTTTAATGTGCTCTTCTTGGTCAATATTTATAACTTTACTCAGCAGTGCTCTATTGAATCCTTTTACAAGAAGCTGCATCTGTGCTCAAAAAAGAGCTCTGAGCAACATTGTCATCAGATTTCCTGCCTTAGTCATTCCCTAGCAATAGAGGGAGTTTTACCAGCCATGCTGTTTAAACCTAGTTATCTTGTAAGTGTTTCAGTATTATAACCTACAGCTTGTCATAATTAATCTGCTTCAGTTTGGAGTTCTCATTCCCTGATTCTTTTTTTTTTTTTTTTTTAAGGGAAGATATTATATTTTTTTTTTCTTTTTT
>VZTD01000539.1:877549-925303 GCA_013397725.1 Rhagologus leucostigma
TTCCCTGATTTTTTTTTTTTTTTTTTTTTTAAGGAGAGAACATATAATCTGTTTTCACTTTTGTTTATGTTTGGAACAGACATCAAGAATCCTACTTAAACACTTCTTTTCCTCTTGAGAGGAAACAGTCTTAACCTCAACAATATTCCCAACTGCTCCTTTATGCATCACAGCAACCTTCATATCTCCATGTTCTCAGAAAGGAAATTGATATCAGCACTGATTTCCCTCAGTTTACGCTCAGGAGGCAGACTCAAGCTTTTAGCTTTTAATAATTATTTGAAACCTCGTGACTATAAAATGTGCCTATCAATTATGAATATGATGAAAATGTCAAGTCAGAAGCACTAGATGACGTTGGTTTCCCAAATGTAAGAGTGACCTAAAATAATGACTCTGAGATTTTACTTCTTTCAGCCATCTCAGACAGGTTAGGTCAGAAGCCTGAAGACAGCAAAACTATTCACATTATCAAGATTACTGCAAAATAGTCTGTCTTGGTATACATCTGATTAAATGAGAAACCTGTTCTTTATCCCAGAATTCCAGGCTGACAGCATCAGTCTTACAGCTGGGTTAGAGGATGCTATAGTGTAGACTTTCTCCTTTTTGAATTTTTTTCTTCGTTTTTTGTTTTTGGGGTTTTTTTGTGGGTATTTTATTCCAGCTTCACAAAGATCATGTTGGGCATGTGAAGCCTGAAAGCCTCACTCATTCACAGCAGTTTCATGCTGCCAGAACTTGTGGAGCTTCAGATCGGTTGTTCAAGACGGTGGAATGCTAGGATTGTCATTTCAATTTTTTGGCATTTCATTTTAAATTCTTTCTAATGGTGAGGCTGCACTGGCCACAGCACAAATAAGAAAACAGGATTTGCATTTAGAATGCTGTAAAAATACTGTATTCCTTTGAGTATACTCACAAATATACCTGTTCATATAGATCAAGATAAAAATATGAAAAGACATTTGATTAGGTACTAAATTCAAAATGTTACAAGAATGTGGTCTAACAGTCACCAGGAACCTAAGTCAGGCTACTTATACAGCACAGTCTAGAGTGGAAAATTAAAATGACAGGTTTAAGAGATAAAGACAATCTTGTTCTTATTCAGCTTCAAGGTTCCTGCCAGTTTCTCTTATGAGGTGTAATGTAATATTACATACATATCTACTATAAACAGTGAGACTTTTATAGAAATGTGCAAAGGATGCAATTTGATGGGAAATAAAATAAATTACAACCCTGTAAAAGTTCTTTAATTTATTCTTATAGGCATTTCCCTCTGAGAGACACGGAGCAAAAAGTAAAGCCTGTATATTTTACTTAGTGTCTAATCAAGGTAATAAACTATAGTTTTCAATTATGGGAGATAAAAATTCTGCCCTTAGCTAAACTAATAAACAGTGTCATTAAAGCTTATGCAATTTTAATTAATGAATATCTAGAGTTTTTAGAACATTTCATTTCCAGTTAATAGGCCTCTGTGACATACATGAGTGTGGGACTCTCTTCTCCCTCTGTTCTATAGGTTACTTTCACCTTCTTTTGCTCTCAAAGTTGTTGTAAAGCTTCTCTTCTTTTTTTCCATTTCTTTGTCATCTGGCTCAATCATTACTTGATTTTCTTAGAACTATGTAAAAATACCACTTGAGGCTACAATGGATGTTTACAGACTTCCTCTAAAACAACAGAACCTCCTCCCATCTCCTTCCAATAATGACATCAAAAAAACATTTACGGTTTAGAGACACTTGGCAAGTTACTGCATTCCTTTCCTATCAAGTTTTACGGCTTTTATACAGCCAGCATAACCCATTTAATCTCATTCTATACATACTTTTTTTACTGATATTTTCCTGCATACCAGTTTATAATTAGGAACTAGGCCCCTGAGGGCCCAATTAGCCAACATGTGAATGTAATTATAACCCTTGAAATGTTCTTTTCCATGTGTGTCTGTGATATGACTTTGACCATGCATAATGTGAACCTACTCACAAGGAAAGTTAATCTCCTAATCATTTGTAGAGAGAGCTTTTCTCAGATTTATAGGAGGAATACAAATGGTTATAGAATATCATACTCCAGGTAGTGTAGTAAATATGTAATGCTCCTGTGGCAGTACTCAAGAAATAATCCAAGTTTCAGAGTGTTTTAGTACCTCTCTATTTCCACTGAGTTGTAAATTCTGTGACCTTGCTAATGTGTCAATAATATCTGGATTTACTTTACTTCTGGGATTTTAAAACTTTATTTAAATATTTGAGACATTACCTACACATTATTCCAATGCTTTGCTGAGGCAAGTGATTAAAGAAACTCCCATTCTCAGTCTCTAGAATGTGAGGAAAATAAACCACAAATTTTTGAAACAGTATTTTCTGAAGACTGTTTTCTTAACATTATTTTTGTCACACTCTCTGAATTAATGTTGACAAATCTCTCAAGCATCTGGATATTTTTATTTTACTTCCTGTGCCTGAGTAAAACCTTTATTGAAAAAACTTCCTTGATTTTTCAAAGAACTGTTACTGAAATGAATAGCAAACTTTAACTTGCATGGACAAGTAAGTATGATACAAAATTAGATGTATTCTGGGCTAATACTTAGTTATTTTATGCTGGCTTCCTTACTACATGTCTGCAAGATATAAAACCCAGAAAGAAAATAAATCCATTCAGCATTAATATCTAGCACTATGTTGGTGATATCCTTATTGGTTTTGACTTGCTTTAGGAAAAATCCAAGCTCCAACTGGAAAGAGAAACAACAAATTTTCTTTGGAAAGAGGTTTTTTTCTGAATACAAATCTTGTACAAAATACATGTGGAAAACACAATACACAAAACTCGTGAGACTATATTGAAGCTAACAATCTTACACTGACAACTTAATTGTCAGAACGGCCTATTATTTGGGTTTTTTGAGATTTTTTTACTTCATCTCTAAAGACAGTTAATCATAAACTCACAAACAAGTACTGGAAATATGTGTGTGTTTAAATTGACTCCTCTGAGATGCAGCAGGCTGGCATTATGGGAGAGACTTGGCGTATCAAAGCTACTTATGTTTGGCACCTTCCATTTTCATTAAAAATGAAGCACTACAGCAGATGGGCTTCGAAGATATTTTTAAGATTTACGTGCCAGCCCATGGGAGAACTCCAGTGCAAACAGTTCCTTTACAGGGAGTCAGAGCATCCTAGGTCAGGGGAGGGGCAAGGCAGCCTGTTTGTCACACATTAAGCTCCTTTCATGCATTTGGTGTTGTTAAATTTCACTCTGCCTGTACAAACAAGTCATTTTAATAGCGGAAGCTTAACGTCTCTCAAGCACTTGTCCTGCACCAAATGTAGAGTTTAAAGACATAATAAAATAAAATGAACTGAAATAAGCAACACTCTACAAAAAAGGCTTTTAGTCATGTGATATCCTGGCTGCAAATGGCATGTTTGGTCTCAGGATTAATTTCTCAGTTTGGCTCTGTGCTGCAGCCACTGAAGAGGATGGGAATATTGCCACTAACTTCAGTTGGTGTTAGAAAAATTATTCTCCTCAGTAATGAGAACTTCTTTTCAAGGCAGTCTACCAGTACATGTCATAATATATAAACAAGGGAAGTATGAAGCCATTTAAGGATAAATTTTGTCTAAAACTACACTGAAAAGGCACAGTACTTTATAATTCTCTCTTTATGTTGTTATTTAAAGAAGTTGTTTCTTTCCTTGCTTTAATTTATACCAATTGATTTATACCAGCTGCAATACTTCAGTATTCAAATACTAAATCTATCGGGAATCCTTGAAGAGTTTAAAAATATCAGCAATTTTGACTGTTAATTCTATGAGTTCGGTTAAGCTTTCACATTAAATACTTACCAGACTGCTGCAACAGGCTGAATCTGCTTGCTATCTTCAAGGTCTGACAAAAACATCTCTGCATCATGCCAGCATGTCTCCAAATGTCCTCTTTGCTTATCTCTGATGGTATGAGCCTTCTGCTTTACCAGTTAAAATTTCAAGTTCAGTTGGTATTTGCATAGTGTTTCTGAGAAAATCTTTGGTTTTCACTGTGTATCTGGATGTAAATCCCAAAAAGAAAACAAATCAGTCATCTTCTGATCATTCAGGAATATTCTTCAGAACCCCACGGACATAAGACCTTTTTGTGCACCTTAGGCCGCATTTTTGAACCTTGCAGTATATGATTTCTGCCCCTCATTCCACATCTAAACAACATCCCTCTGTCCTGCTGTGAAATCAAAATTATAATTTCCCCTCTAGTGTCCTAAAATTCTAAATCCACCCACGAGCCTTTTTCTCACAGTTTTCGGAGTTGTTTTTCTTTTTCCTCACCAAAACTTCAAGAGTCTTTTTTTTCTCTTTTTGGAAAGTGTGGAAAGATACCAACCTCTTGCAGACAGGCATGAGAAAATTAGCTCTCCTGAAGAGAATACCTTTTGACCAAAGATGTTTCCATCTCTTAACTTCTATTAACTTTTAGTAGCAGATCTGTTCTCAGATCTATGAGGCATCTGGGAGCTTTACCTGTAGGACCAAATACCTGATTGCATGTACTTACAGAAATATGGTAATGTTCTAACTCTGTGTAATTAGTTCATTAATTCTATATAAGTTCCCTAAATTATGAAAATATCAACTGCACTAATGACAGGAGCTTTTTGTGCTGCAGGACAAGACTATTAAGAAATTAATAGAAGACAATATCATGTAGTATCTTGCTAGTCATTAGATCTTTATGATATTAGGCTGCCTGTAAATGAGATACTCTATGTCCTAGATTAAACAGCTGATATCTTTTTAGGCTCCCAAGCTGATCAGAAAGACCATTTGTAGCTTTTTATAGCACTTGAAGATTTTTAGCTACTGGCCATAGATCAAAAATGTTTGCTTATGTTTGCCGTCCTTTTTAAAATATGCTTGTTTATCTTAGATTTACTTTGTTCTCAGAATGTTTTAGGGTAGCCCTGTTCATTAAACAGAGCCATACATGTTAAGTGCTGTAAAGCATGTGAGGAAAAAAGCTGACTATTTACAAAAGGATTGAAATCTAAATATGTCTGGGGTTCACTTACCAGAAGATATTACCCACAGTCATGTCCCCAGTTGGCTCTGATAGTGACCATTTGTGCTGCCAACGTCTGTTACATCTGAGCCAGTGACGTCAAAAAAAGCACAGATCCTGCCTCGACTGCTTTGTTGTTAGGTTTTGGAGTTTTTTTAATACATGGCTATTCCAATTAATTTAAAGAAAAAATAAAACAATCCCCCAAAACCTAAGGCCCCAAGTTTCTTTAAAGCATCCCGACCCAGAACCACTTGCATTTCTTGTTTTGGATTTTCTCTGTGGCACACCTCCTGTGCTGTTTGGTGATCACTAGCAATTTTGCTTCTTCCTGTTTGTGAAATTAAAGGTTTCTTCACTTGGCTGCTAGAGAGCTTGTTTGTATCTCTGTGGATTCTGCTCACATTATGCAGTTGGACCAGCAGCAATAACTGTAGCAACAATACTTCTATCAAGAACTGAGGAATCAGCAGAAAAAGCAACAGCAAAAGCCAGTTATTCATCATGATCGTCATCATTAGCAGAAACATGAGATCCAGAATGAATTCCTACAGGACACATTTGTTCTAAATAGCCAGTGCTTCGGATGGGCAGTGTGTTGTTTTTGTAAGGCTTGCTCATGAGCTCAGAGGAAGCCAAATCAGTCTGTTTTGGGGAGGAAGGTTGTTGAGATTTTTATTTCAGTGGTGGGGATGTGTGTTGGCGTGGGCGGGTGGGTGGTGGGGGTGGGTATTGCTGCTGTTATTTTAAATTAGAATAGTAATTTTTGTTCTTTTTATTCAAAAGGTCATCAACTCTCCATGGAAAAAGACTAAGTATAAACTGGTACTCGTATAATAACAGTTTTGTGTGAGAAAAGTCTAATTTTAGGGAATGGAACATTAATTGGTTGACACCAAACTTTAAGTTACATACGTAATGCGTGGTAAAGAGCAGGATCCTGAGTGCCTTCAGTCACTGTCTAGGGAAGCTATTCTGTCTCCTTTGGCTATGCAGAGATCTTCATTCTGTCAGATGTTACCAATAATAGCAGAAGTAAGTGTCCCCCTCTGCATTAATGAAGTTTTAGCTATGAATGCAAGGACAAATTTTATGAGTGGAACTGTATCAACAATGTACACAGATTGTAATGCAAGAATAAGGCTCAGCATACTAAAATCTAGGGTATACTAAGACAAAACGAAAGGAAGTGTCAATAGAGCTGAAAAACCTACAACTTGACATTAGATGGGGAAAATGACATCTTAATTGAGGTTTAAGTTGCTCAAAAGGTGGAATATTAAGGAAGGAAAAATCTCTAAAAATTTATGTCTGATCAAAAAACATCTATTTTACTAAGGTTATAGTATAATGAACAAGCAAATAGGCTATTCTATAAGAACTAAGTAAAGGATTCTTCCCTAGACTGCTGGATTGCAACAGCTCTTAAAACAAAGATGAAATAAACAGCAGTTAGCAGGGAAGAACCTGACTAGAAAACAGAAACCCATGCTGAGATTCACACTGCTGTTACTGGCTCAGCTCCCTGTACATGACACTGCAAGTGCTAAAATGAAGCTCTCTGTTCATTGGAATTTGGCTTTGTCTGACATGGTGTTGCTTTGTTCTTATTTTGAGTAGGGGATGGTTTTATATGTGGAGCTGACTTGGACTTAGAACAGTGCCAGTTCTCATTTCTTCTGAAGGACTGCTTTTTTTGCCTAGAAGTTTTATTTCCAATCTCAAAATTTATGGATACAGAAAACCTACAAATATTTGCCGCTACAAATTCAGTGTGTTGTCTCAGAAAGTTTTCTTTGGAGTTTATTGTGGACCACTTGATGGTTAAAATAAAAATTGCTGAACTTAACAGGAGACCAAGAGTCTGGTCAACTTCCTTTTTACTGCTGAGAAAGGGTTTGTGCGTTTGTCCCAGGATGTGCAGGCACAATATTAGACTTTGTTAAAGCATCAGCATTAACATTTTAATTACTAATGAATACTTAAGACCTAAAAATATTTATTAAACTAGGTTTACACGTCTTCAGTGTTCTGTGTTCTCACTGGGCCACAGCTTGACCAAAGGGACCTAGTGAACTAGATTCCCCCAAGGTGTGAATACTATTCTTTCCTCAAAATGGCAGAATTTTAAATGCTAGATGTCACATGCCTACAGAGTCATGCTATCACATTCTTCTAGATAAGTACATTGAAATCAAAGACAAATTACCTCAAAAATAATGTTTTGAAAGAGTATTTTAAAATTCTAAGGAAAAAATCATATCTGATAAATCCTATCAGCTTCCTTAATATCAGCTGCTCTTAGACTTTGAAATGAAACAATTTATCAGCCTTCTAACACTGTGAATTACTAAGTATCGTGTGATCTTGTTTACACAGTTTTCAAAGGATGACAGTTGAAGTTGAAAAAAAATTTAATCTATTCTAAAATATTATATAAAATTAAATTTTTGGAAAAAATCCAACAAATACAAGCAGTTGATTGTTCTGAAGCTCTAATATCTTAATACTAGAGAGAATTCAGTTGATGAAAGTAGAGAGAGAGAATAAGGGACATGATGAAAGTGTGTTCAGAAATAATGAAAGGCGTAGTGAACACTGATGAGTTGTGCTTTATTCTCTGGTCAAGTATTTTACTAGGGAAAGGGGATCTTTCTTGACATAAGTTCACAGCAAATTTAAAACTGAGATTTTTTACATGACGCATAACCTCTGTCAAAAGCAGCCTCTCTTGCTTCAGTTAGTTTTATAGAATTTAAAAGTGGTTTAATGGCTGCATGAATTCACATAGCATAGACAGCTGTACTGAAACAGGAAAGTAATATAAACAAATGCCAGTAAAAAATGAACCACTTGTTACATGTTATTTAACTGCTAGTTTATACAGACATAGATATAATTTAAAACAACTGTATCTTAGTTATGTAACATGAAGAAAAGTGTTCTTTCACTTTGTTATAATTTGGCCTATTCATGATTTCACACAGTACAGTTCTAGAAATAGTTTTTACTACATTTTTAATGTATTCTCTTTCATTTCATGTGTCTGGACATTCCATCGGCATTCTCTGTCTTTAGAAATGTACAAGTAAAAATTGAGGTGCAAAAAATCACTGGCTTTCCAATGTGTATTTCATACTCAAATGGTCTTTTATACTGTTTCTTAAATATCTTAAAGTAATATTGAAACTTCAAAGTTTGCAGTGAAATTCATCCTTAGTAAATACAAACTTAAGTAGTACTTAAGAACTGTATTTCTAGTGAGATCCCAACTATGAGCATAAACAAACAGTGATAAGGGGCATCAAACACTTTTAGCATCATAGCAATTTCTCTTCTACTTGCTTTCTTTTCATTTAACTGGCTCAGAAAATAACACCAAATGTTGAAATTGGCACACTGTTGAGATCAATTACTGCTTTTTCACATTTGTATGACAAAAAAAAATCTGCAACATCCCTTAAAACACAGAGATTGTATACATTAAAAACATTTGCCTTAAATAGTTCTTGAATTATACCACAGAGATGTAAGTGGGTTGAGTGAAATGAAATGAATTAATATGATCAATCATGTTTCGTATGCTAGTGGCCAAGTAACAACAATTGTGGTAGATGAGGTACAGAGGCAGAGGAGCAAATGCTTTTCCTAAGCTGCTTATAATCTAGATAGATAAGATGGAAAATACGGGTGAGGGAAAAGATTTAGCACAAATGAATGTGCACAGAGATGGTAAGTGGATACAATTTGCTAAATGTTTTTATACGAAAGGAAATGAAGGATTTATCAAGAAGGGATCAACTAAAAGGAACATGCAAGAAAAGTGAGTGAGCTCTGTAAGGGTGAAGTAGGAGAGGGGAAAATGGAAGATGGAGGCAACATGGCAGAGATACAAAACATGGGGACAGAAACGAGACTTCTTGCCATTATTTGTATTTGCTTGAGTCTGTCCAGCTACATTTTCTCAATTGGGCCTTTGTACGAAGCTGTAGGGAGAAAGTGGTGAAAGATGCAGCGAATGAGGGAGGCATCACCTGGACTCTAGTCAAAAGATGATCTTTGGTATGCTGACAGGCACAGGCTGTGGGGGAAAAAGAGGGTCTTAGGGAAACGTTGATATATCTCTAATTTATGCATTTTCTAAGAAGATGTGTTCATTAAGTGGTCTTGCATACGCAATTGGTAAATGTGGCTCAGCTGTCTCTCCAGAATAATACAGGCACTTTTCATTGGAGAAGCTTAAGTGCTTGCAAAATATATTCCACAGAAACTGTGGAATTTTTTTAGCTAAAGCCCAATAATGTCTTAGTTGCAGAGGCTGAAAAAGAAACATAAATAATAAATAAAATAGTGATCTATCCATGGGTATTTGACTAGAAAGTAGATTAAAATCTTAAAATACTGCTGAAGTTATCAGGGCAAAAAAGAGTCAAATGTAAGGGCTGAAACCAATCAAAGCTTTCAGTGTCAGGTAGCAGTATTTTCTCTGGAGCTAATCTATGCACATTGCATTTATCATCTAAACAGCTCTAGTACTACAACTGGTGATGATATTATATAGCCAAAAGAAAGGGAAAGAAGAAAATCTTACAGCTGATCATTTATCTGCCTTCTCCCTTCTCCTTCTCTTCTTGGAATTCCATTTACATTTAGCTCACATTTTAAAAGAAAGGGAATGCAGAAAGGGGACAAGCCTTCGAATTTGGCTTCAGTCTTTTTATCCCCTCCTTTTTTCTCTTTGTTTTCTGCAACACTGTTTTAATTTTAGAAAGAAATTCTAAATTGACATTTAAATGGTGGCAGGGCAATTCTCATTCTCTGCCTTGTGAAATGGTCTCTGAAATGTACAATTATGCTGTCATCTTTAGCACTCCACATTGGACAGAGTTTAATTATTAATGTGTTTCCCTCAGAGAATGACTCGATCATGTCACAACTCTAGACAAATACAGCTAATGCAAAATCATAAAATATTCACTTGAATACTGCTGAACTGACAGGAAATTAATTCTATGAACACTTTTGATATTACCAGAAAATTAGTTTCAAACGCATAAGACTGAAATAAATGTGTTCATAATTTGCTCAAGGGTAACGCTCATCTTGCAATCAGTTGGTGTCTTTTTATAAATGTTACAAGTATTCAACATGGCTTTATGATAAAGAGGACAGTTAATGTAATGTATTATTTGTAGACAGTATTTCCCTTGTAAACAGCAGGGAGTGAAGAATTGCTCTCAGAAATATTTAAACTCTAGAAACATTCTGCAATTTATCATTTCGTGGTACCAAAAATACACCTATTTTTGAATAGTCCCAGAAAGGAGCAGGAGTTCAGGAATTTCGTAATAATCACGAGATAGTCTCTCACATCTAAATTATTGGGTTGAGTTTTATTAGCCAGATTGGAAGTGACTGAAAATCGTTATCAGTCTGAGAGTTGCAACCAAGAGTCAGTGGAAAAGGATCAGGCTCTCCTTACAGGGAAATGTCTTTCTAGCAAATGTCACTATCATAGTGTACTCTCCAGATGCATGAATAAAAATGCAGATGAATTGTGACAGTTTGAATGAACAGAAACAGCAAGTTCAGTTGTTACGTGTGGCATATTATTTACCAGAATTTATAAAGCCTGAAACATAAAGAAAACCATCTCCAACAAAAGTTATTATGGAGTAAAACATTGACATGCATGTGCATTACATGCTTTAACCAATTCCTATGTGTCTGTTCCAAAATGCTTGTTCCTAGTCTGGCTTTCTGTCTGGCTACTCTTCCTGGCAGCACGTGTGAAATCACCTGCAATGTGTTACTGTGAGGAGCAGGAAAATGCTTGAGTGGACTACTTGTCATTGAACCAGGGACAGAGACTTTGTCCCTTAGGCTACTTGGCAGATAATCCTGAACAAAAACAAGGCCTGTTTTTCAAACACGAAAAAGTATTTGGAATAAATATTATTCACGATGAATAATTTAACAGCTCTCATGGGCACCTTTGGAAAGTTTCCTCAGAAAGGCCTAGAATTAAATCACCATGAAGACTAAATTGTTTTTCAGGGATAATCCTGCATTCATTTTTGCAGCGCTGACCAAAGTTATGCAAAATATGGAGGATGAATATAGTGGAGCCACATTAACTAGGGGAGCTGGTATAATAACTACTGGCAGTTCAAGGACCAACCAGGTCCAGTCTGCTGTTCTCAAAGTATATGAGGGGAGACGGTTACCAAAATATTCAAGAGCAGGTGATCACAAGGGTATCAAAGATGGTTGTCAAGTCAATCACATCAGTATTTTGTAGATGGAAGCACAGGGGTTGTTTCTGTGCACTGATTTGTAGAGCTACAGCAGAGGATGAGACAGAGAACTGACTCTTGACATATTCTGGAAGATGCTTTAATGTAGAGAACAGAGGTACCTGCAATTTTCCAAAGCTGTTCATCTGGAAATTCCCCAAGCACTGCATCTACGTACAAGATAAGGCCTTTTTACATTTTGCCTGCAACATTTGAAACTGGAATCTAAAAAAATATCCTAAGAACGTCTTTTTCACTCTGTCTGTATGTCTGCATGACAAATACACCATTAAAATATGCAGTGTCATTAATGAACACCAGCGGATTGCACAGTTTAACTGCTTAAACTTTTTATTAAAAATTAGAGGAAATGAGAGAATTCATTATGCTATAATGCTGCTTCCTATCATGACAAATAGCACTAGTTCTTAGAATTAAGATAACTGTTTAATAAAGAAAGCACAGTACTGAGAGTATTTGCACTACGTGGGAAGAAAAATCCAGCAGATTCCGTGATGATAAAGGAGGCAGGAAAAAGATAATACCTTTCTCCAGCCCTAATTTAGTTTACTAGGTGTTTTAGCTGAAACTGTCATAGAGTTAAATTTAGGATGCACACATCATGTATAAACAAGAAGTTTACATGCTAAAACACACTCCAAACAAATAGTGACATCTATTGGGTTCATTTTTCCTGTTTCCAGATAAGTGTTTTTTGTCTAATACCTGTACATGATGCTAGACATGGGCAGTACATGCTGGCACTTTTCAGTTAGCAGCTCTCAAACAAGGTATCAATAAATTGGAACTTAGCTTCATAGAAGTAGTGAATTATTCAACATCAGTCTACGGATGTCAGTGAGCTCTGGCTATTAAGAACATTGAAGTAATCACAGACAATTTGTTCTGTAGCACTATTATTTAGGAGGAAAAATTAAAATAAATAAATAAAAAAGCCACAAAAAATCACAGGCACACACAAAAAACTCCCCCAAAACACTACCAACCTAGAAAACCACCAAATACGCCTCTTACTTTTAAAAGGAAAGAAAGCAAAACCCGGAGTGGCTGATTTGCTCTATGCTTGAAGCAAAGCGGCTGTAGAAAGAGAAAAAGCGATGGCATTGGAGGGTGACTATACAGTGCAACAGCTAATAAAAGAATAAGCTGCTATCCACTGAACTAGAAAAGGAGCCTCTTATTAACTTCAGCCACCACCTGTTCATTGCCCCAACCTCACAGCTGAGTGTGGATTTCTAGGCAGAGGATATAGATGGAACTAATGTCTTAGTCTTCATGTTCTTGAGGCCTCACAGTTGAGGCCTCTATTCATTTTATATCTCCCAAATATTCCTCAAATGTTTAAATGACTTAATTTTAAGAACAGGTTTTACTAAGAAGTGAGGAAAATTTCCAGTTTGCGATTTCATAAAGTTCTGTGTGGAGCTTTTTTTCCACCAGAGGGTATCTAATTTTCAATGAGTAAACTCAATATTATAAAACATATGAGTTCAAGAGATTAAATTTGAAAATGATATGCTATATTCAGTAAACACTCTCAGTGATAAAAATACTTGAAAAAATTTTAAGATATTCTTTTGTTCTCATGTCATCTAAGTTTAGGAAATTAAATGCTTATCACAATGCTGCTTAAAGAAAAGAAGAAATAAGTAATTTTGAAAACTTCCTTCAGTTTTGGAACAATACTGTATTGAAAGCACAGGCTTTCAAAAATCATTATATGAGGTGAAAGTGGAAAAAAAAAATCGTCAGTTAAGATTGCATTTAGCAGTCTTTAGGGAGGTGAAATCCTCAAGTGGGATGAATTTCCATGTTGCCATCTACTTTGAGCTGGCTGCTCTCTGTAGAGACAGTGTTTCTAATTTCATTTTACTACAAACCTGGAAACCTCATTCTGTATTTCATGACACTTTATTTCATAGCACTACTATTGATGTAAAACTATTTTATATTGTAATACAAATGCATATATTTACTTATAGTATGGAAATCTTCCTAACAAGAATAGGGATTGTGTCTTGGCCTGAACAGATAATATGTATGTAACCTATGACTCCTACAAATCTGTCTCTAAACAGAAGTCTCAGGGTCTCAATGCTTGCTTTTTGCTGCTTTTCTTCCTTTCCGTAGCCTTGCTGTGTACATCCACACACCATAACCTGCCCCCTCAGCTCTTTTCAGACCATGTTTTCTTTTAACCTCTTTGGATTTCACTGAGAATGAGAGACTTACTGGAACAAATGAGAGGAAGCTGTCAATCACTCTGCCAAGCAGGAAAAAAAAAGAAATTACAGTCTGTGCACTTCAAGTTACAGTGGCATCTCCAGATAGGTATTAGCTGAGGCTAAGGAAGTTTTGACCGTGTCTTCAGCAACTCACTAGTCTGCCCTGTTAAACAGGCTTAAAAGCATCAGCCGGAAAACAGTCAGGAAAGTAGAATTTTGGGGAAATCATATCCAGTGGTTGTGATGCAGGATGATATATGCTGAAAATAGGGAACAGCATATCACTTGACTACTACCCGAACGAAACATTGAAAATAGCATATTATTAATTGAATTGGGAACTTTAAACAACTCCTTCCAATCTCTTAGAGAAATGAGCCTGTTTATGAGTTTTCAAACAAGTTCATTTAGCAGACTTTTACTTTAGGCACTTGCTAACTTCATTTCTCACTGATCTGCATAAACATCCTTCCAAATTATGCTTTTAATTATTTTCAATTGTTCAGTCTGCATTCTATAAAATCAGTGCTGGTTGGCTTGCATTAATGGCTCATGATGTACTGAGGATAAGGACGGACAGCAGAAATGTCTTCACCCTTCCATGACTCGGCCAGGACAAGAGGCTGCAGAGCTCAGGATGAGGGGCTGTGCAGCTGCTCTTCATCATGCTGCGCCACCTCAGAAATGCCAGCATTCTACCCTTCTCTCTCCCAATAAACCCAATCCAAGATGAAGCCTAAACTGGCCACTAAACTTAGTATTACACAGACACTTCTAGGAAAAAAAAAAAATGGAGAGTGGCTTTAATTCCTTAGTCCACTTTCCTTATTTCCCTACTGCCTTCTATCATCTTTTGGCAATTTTCTCTCTTACAGTAGCATGACTTTGTGGTCTGCTCATCAATTTCACTACACAGTTTAAAAATCCATGTAGCAAAAATAAAATCTTTACAGATTACTGAGTAGTAATGCCAGTGTCTGCTGGAGTCCTCTGACATCAGAACCAGATGGGACTTCAGTGTAATGGTTTCAGCAGAGGGCCAGGGAATACAGGACATGGGTTGCATTAATGGAACAGTCATTATAGGGTTTATTTCCCTGTAAGTGATATGTCATAACTTTTGAATACTGCCAAAATGTGGGATTTTAATATACCAAAGGAAGTTTTTTATTCAGGAAAAAAAAAAAAGCTCGTTTTAACAGCATTTTTTCATAGGATTTTCACACCAGAATGACTGAATTTGTAGATTGCTGTGGTCATAGCAGTAATATCTATGTGCTTTTATTTTGCAGCATGGCACGTGGTTTAATAATGTGCACTTTTTTGTGAAGAATGATAAAAAACTAAGACTTTCTCCAGAAAGGTTCTCCTTGAACAGCTGAATGTTCTTCAGCTAATATAGTGGTTTGGTTTTTTCTGCTATTGTTTTTACAAAGTAACTTAAATTGATTACTTGCAAATATAAGCAGAACATTCCCATCCTGATCTTTCGTTTTTAATACAGGAGAAAACTATAGCAAAAAGTAATAAAAACAAGGGTCTACATAGAACATTTTCATTATGTATGTACATATTTCTTCTTATAATGGCTGTATCTGAACAAAAAAGACCTGTCTTCAATTGGTGGAAATCTCTACTGCCTTATTATACGGCCAGCTGGGAATATTTTGACAGAACATTTTATCAGAGATTATAAATGCCAATGCGTCCAAGTAAAATGTTTTACAGAAACGTGACAAATTCAACAATTTTATTTCAGGAAGAAAAGACGTTCTGTTAAGGTCAGAAAATTTTGTTTTGACACTTTCAAACTGAAATGTTTGGCAAGCTTTTAAAATGATTTTCATTTGAAAATTTGTTTCGTATTGGAGCTCAGCCTTCAAATCAGAGTAAAAAGAGAACAAAAAATGATTTCATGAAAAGTTTTGAAAGAATCATCATTATGCTCAGTATGGTATGTGATGAGAAACAGTGAACTTCGAGATAGACGTTCCTTCTTGGGGAATACCACATCAACTTCAAAGTACCTGGATTATTATAGCTGAAGGTTTAATTCTCCTAGGGCTTCCTTTATACCAAAGAGAATTTCCTGTGTCAGTAGGGAGCAGTAAATAGGTAACAGCCAAAAAAGATGCTGATTAAGATTGCTACGAAAAGAGATGTATGTGTGAACCCATGTGTGTAAAGGTAATTCTACAGCAGATCAGTATTTTCTGTTGAACTTTAAGAGAAAGAAATTGCCTTTGGATGTCTTAGTGTAAGGAAAATTTGAAAGGGTGGATAATATTGAGCCTGTTTTGGCTACAACTTAAACCTTCTTCCCCTATTGGGAAGAAAGTCTTGATTTCACTGGTTTTTTAAATCCTGTTTTATACAAGGCTGAAAGGTTATGCCCGAGTCTCATTTTAATGGGTAGTGAGTATTGCCAGTGCTGTCTCAGACAGCAAACTGATGGGAATGTTCCATCCAGTGAGTGCACTGCGGTCAGCTCTGTTTCAGAAAGCTACAGCAAAAGAAGTTGTTTGAAAAGGTGGTCTACAATTTTCAGAGCTATACTAGACTCTAATGTTGCATGCATTTAAAATATTTTCTCTCTGCTCTTCCTGTCCAAAAAGCTTTTGCAATGAGTGTGTTGAGAGGGAAATGAACTGAATATCGCAACAAATGCAGGATGGAGCTGATAAAACCAGAAAGCATGTTTTGTATTAGAGAATGAAACACTATAAATTCCATTCATATGTGTTATCTGAAAAGACAATTTTGCAAGCAGTAAAAATCCAGCACCATGCATTGAAATATGTCTCTGAGATATGATTCTCCCTTTCCCTAGATGAGTTTGCTGATCCTTCCTTCCTTTCTGCAGTCTCCTCTTTCCTTTGGAACTATTGAGAGGACAAGGATCACTTTATTGTTTGTTTCAGAATGAGGAGCTTTTTGCTTCCTTTATATAGATTTCCAGACTACAAGTTCTGATCCTGCCACCTTTTACCTCAAGCCTCCTTTTCACTTTTTCACCTCAGCCTGCTTCTTTTCTTTGTGTTTTAGGCCTGTGTCTTTTCTTTCACTCCTCACAGATCTTTCTTCTTTTTCCCTCATGTCGCCACCCCTCTGTCTCCTAATGTTTTCCCACATCTTTTAAATGCAAACATGCCTGGTTTTGACACACTTACTCCTATCCTTCATATTGCTGATGTGTGTGTAAAAGACCATTCTTAATAAGTATCATCTACAGTAAAAACCCATTTACATAAACTACTACTTATCTGAAACCTGTTTTCAGGCAAAACAATGGAAAATATGTTTCCTGAGTAAATGGGGCAGGACTTGCCCTATTCTTTTCATAGCTGGCATTAAAAACAGGAAAAGCTCTGATTTGGTGGGAAGACAAGTTTTTCACAGGGAAACGTCCTAAGTCTCATAGGTCCTAGAGTCTGGCAACTAAGTTCTTCAGTAAATGTAATTTTCCTTACGGGAATCTCCAAATCTGAAATGAGAAAAGATCAACAATCTGGCTCAGAGCTGTACTGTAGACTACTCTTTTCCCCTTTCTCACTCTGAAAGGGCTGTATCATCCTTGTCAGTATTTAAGAAGTCTGCACTGTAATTAAATGAACCTCAAAAGAAACCCATGTTCATTCCTGTTAGAGATACAAATGTATACATGTACATTTATGTGTGTATACTGTTATACTGTAAAATTGTATCCTTTTGAGGACCTACCCCATACTTCTGATTACCCAACTTTTAATTGCCCTATTTTAAAATAAAAGACAATCAAATGGATGGTCCCTCTTAGCCAGTAAGAAAAAAAGAGGCTAACATATATGTTAAGAATAGCAAGTTCCATAATTAATTTATAGATCAGTGCTTGGAGGCAGCCATTAACACACCTTACCGTAAAAATATGCGCCATTCCATAGAACTGCTGGTCTTCACACATTCCTAAAATGATTAAGATTGCAATGAATCATCATTTATCTATGGTCTTTGGGGAACTGAGGATGCTGCAGCAAATTAGTAGACTGTTTTCCCTATTCATGTATCTGAAGTGAAGTCATTATCTCAAGGCTCAAAATTCCATTGTGTTTTAAATTAGGCAAACTGCAGCTACTTTGGGAATGAAATTTCAATAACTGTTTTGAAGCATAGAATCATAGAATGGCCTAGGTTGCAAGGGACCTCAAAGATCTTTTCGTTCCAAACCTCATGCCACAGGAGGGGACACTTCCCTCTAGATCAGGTTGCTCCATCTAGCCTGGCCTTAAGCACTTCCAGGGCTGGGACATCCACAACTTCTCATGCAGCACAATAGTTTAAGAAATTTCATGCTTTTTACACATCTTAAACACTGGAGATAAAAGGATGGTGTTAATGTTCACTAAGTTTATGGAACCAGACTGTTAGTGTTTTATGTTGGATTACCTATATTGCCATTTGCTACCCTTGTAGATCCTGTGCGAAAACTTTAACAACGCTTAACTTCTGATCTTACAACAGGATCACAGCATGAAGGCCTGTGTCTGTAAGACATTATTTGAATAGTTATTTATGCTATATTTACAACATAGTTTAAAAACCAGTACTATCTTTCTTTAACTATCATTACTGGAGAAAAATAGTAGTTGGAAAAACTAGTTTACAGAACGTCAGAAAGTCATAACTGATGTTCCAACTTTCTATGGATTTTAAGAGCACTTTATCTAGGGCTTCTGTAGCTATCTCAATAAACAATCTAAATTAATGAAATTAAGTACATCACTGAAAAAAATTATTGGAGAAAGTATGTTAGAATTAATTATTTCAACAACAATATTTACTACTGAAATATATGCCAATTTCTGGTTACAAATATCTGCTGATGGAAGACATGACGTGACTTACAGAGCTGAAACCTTTGGGGACTTTCTCCAATGCATTCCAAATTAACTAATCTGATTTTTAATCTCAAATGAACATCAGTTATCATAAATTCACAGCAGACAGTTGCTAAAAAAATAGATCATAGTTACACTGGAGGTTAAAGTGGACCTACATTTGAGACAGAATTTTACCTATTCTCCTGCCCTATACTTGGGTGTGATGATGACTTCAGCCTCCTCGTGGAGGTAGATGCTCAAACCTGTGCTAGACTCTGTGTCTATAAATAGCTAACTCTGTCTTCCGAAGGGAGGAAAACCCTGAGGTAATTTAAGAACCCAACCATTTTCCAGCACAAGCACAATTATGAAAGAAAATGTAGCTGGGGGAAAGGAAACTGATTAATACACTAGTTCATGGAGTAAAATCATAATTGCTAGATAAGAAATAACCAGGTTTTCATTGTTCTGTTTTATCCACTAATTTATGATTACTTCAGACAGTATTAGAGAGAATAATAAATTAAATGAAGAAATGGTGCCTAATGAGTGAAGCAAAGAAACGTGAGTTACGATACCTCGGAACTCTGCTTTGTGTTGTCATCCCTTACTGAATAACCTTCAGAGAATTGTTCTTCTTGTGTTGCCCTACAGAGTTGATGACATCCCTCAGACTTTGTAAAGTGAATATTCTGTTATAAAATTCTCTTTATACAGGCAATTTTTTTGTTTATTATATAGTGATAATGCCACTTCTTGTCTGTTAATCCCTCTGATAATAATGAAACTGATTGTTTTTCATGTAAAGAAACTCTAAATGGTGCTGTTAATGAGATAGATATATAGAAATTTACTCAGAGAAAAAAAAGGCGACATAATAACTGTTCTGAGCCAGGTAAGTCCCCCAAAAGGGTTTAGTAAGCTGGGTTATGGCTCATACTATGTTGACAAAGAACTCTATTCAGGTTATTTTTGCACTGAAATAACTGATGATGGGATACATGTAAGAAATAATTGTGCTAAATTATTGCGTAAGGGGGTTATAACCGGAAGAAAAGTCTTTATATGTTTGGATAAAACAAGCTGAGATGGCTATATTTGCTTTGATTAAAGTGTAAAGGAGGGTGATTAGTGAATCACAGTGCATGGCTGTGCAGAGGGGTTCAGTGTTTTGAAACTACCATACAGCTTTTTCTATAATTGGGTAGGTTTACTTACCATCAGTTTGGCTGCTTCTAACTCCTTTTATTGCAGTAAAATGTTATTCTTTTGACAAAGACCTGGAGGCATATTTGGTACTGAAATAAACAGTATTTGGTTGACATACTTACACAAATGTTGAGAAAATAAAGGTCTATTATAGCTCTACGTACACTTTTTCCAAGCAGTTTCACTTTCTCCTGATCAGTGGGTGGTTTTTTTAGTGATTCCCAGCACTGTGATCCTACAACTGCACCATGGGGAGGAGCGTGGCAACAGCCAGGACCACCCTGGCTTTGCAGGCAGAGCAGGTGGCTCTGACACAGCTCAGAGAAACAGATACTGCTCAAACATACCCAGTTAGGGATATCGTGACTCACCCCTGAAGCTGGAGGTTGCCAAAAACATTCTTTGCCTCTCAGCAGATTGCAAGATCATGCCATGCAAACCTGATCTGTGGGTGAATGAGATCCTTACACCATATTCTAAGTTTAAAACAGATTCAAAGAATACTGTCTGGTTTTTTTGTATGTGTGTACTGTTCCTTCAGTTCCTGGTGATCTGACCAATTCCTGGAATTGTCCAGAAATTTTCTTATTTCCAGTATCTTTAACAATCTTCTCATTCACTTTCCAGTTTGCTTAGCAATTGCTCTTTCCCCTTTTAGCTGTTTTAACATTCATCCTCCATTTCAAATGTCACTTCTTTATTACGCTGGTTTTCAGTGGCTAAAATTTCCATATTTTCTCTTTCTACTGGAAATCAATTACCATCTTTTAAAATGACAGTGTCTTCATAGCCTATGTGTGTTGCTTCTTGATCCACTTTTCCTCCGTATGTGTGAGATCTTTTTTCTTGACAGTCCCAATCTTTCCAAAGACCCTTTCTTTCAAGACCACTTTGAGATTTCTTTCTGTAATCTCAACTACTATCACAGTCTCCATAGAAAACCCTGTTGAGAGGAGTCCACTTGACCAGAGCCCAGGAACAGCAGATATCTTACCAGTTTATTATCTCTGTTGTCAATAGACAAACAATATTTAGACCTTGGAGAGAGAATCAGATTGTGCAATCTGTTACTGGTTTAAGACAAACTCATATTTTCCTTGCACTGAGCTAGCAAGCATCATCAGACTGAACTCTGTTTTCTTATCTTTTTCTTTGATAACCTAAGCAAGAAGAAAACTTTTAGATCAGAACTGGAAACTAACCCCATTCACTGTCTTCTTCTTTTGTATTAAGGCCAAAACCTTTTAAATAATTGGGAGCTGAAACATAAATTCAGATAAGGACATTTATGTTCCAAGTTTGTGTTCTCTTCTTTTGTCTTCCCTCTTTTCATTACACGACTTCCTAGTTCCCCTTGTAGTAAGCCTCACTGTTGTACATTTAAAGTGACTTTAAACATAACATATTCAATTACTGCATAAAATTTTACAACTTACACATTCCCATTTATATCTAAAATTTATTTCCTTCAGGCTGGATGTACTGAACCTCTTGACACGTTTTACAAGGAATATCAGCTTTGGCATTAAGTATATCACCTGTGATAGGGTCAAAGACAAATATAAAGAAACAGGAGAGTATGTCCTATGCACTCAAGGGTCTTAAACGAAGCATTAATAGATTCCATGTGAGGAAGAGGAAGTTTTGAAGAAAGGAATGGCCTCTGTGATAAATTATGCCTATTTTTTGCATGGCATTCTATGTCTTCTAAGCCAAGGTCATTCCCAAGAAAGCAATGTCAGAACAGCCCCAGTCCAAAGATCCAAAACACGATAAAAATTGCTTGCAAAGACAGAGTTTATTAGGGATTTATATGCCACTATTAGTAAAGGAAGAAGCTAAGTTTCTAGTACTGGTTTCTGGTGGTGCACTTCTCACTCTGTACTGTTCTCATGTTATACCAGATGATTGGGATTTTCAATGAGTTGTCCATTAAAAATTCTATTGGCACTGTAGCCTGGAGTCTGAAAAAAAAGATCTCTTTTGAAGATTGAGTAAGAATTTCATACTAAATGACATATAATATCTTTAGAGGCCTTATTTTATCATATAATGATATTCCATCCAACATCAATCCAGAGTCACCTATAATGTATTTCAAAGAATGAAACTGAAATGACATTGCAGAGGGGAACTATAATTTGCTCTCATAGACAGAGAACTCATGTCTGGTCTGTAGTAGCTGCCTGCTGGTATTTTTTATAGACCGAATTGAAAATGGGGTATGGGCTACACGGAAAGACAGAAAAATTTGATTTAAAGTCTAACAAGTGATTATTCATAGCATGTACTTCTGTTCTCAGACAGGGAACACAACATGGCCTTGAGTAGCCTGTGTTGATTCTACCCATTTCTAGTTCTTTAATTCACCCATCTAGAATAAAAATTCATGAGCAGACATTGATGGATTCTTGCAACTTAGAGAGGTTGTGTATATCTGGGTAGAACAAAATATGAATGTTATTTTTCTAAATTTGGACTGGAAGACAGAACAGAAATTTTTTAACTTTATATTTTTTGATTGATTTCGTGGTGTGGACTCAGCAAGATTAGCCATGTGTGCAAGGCTTTGTAGTATTGGATTTGATTACAGTGTGTTTGCATATTACATTTTGAATCTCATCCTCATATACCTTCCACAAATAAAACACTGCTACTATTCTTATAGTGGTGTATTTATAAAATTCCTATCTAACGGATAATTCCCGAAAAACTAGTCCTTTTTTATCACCTCATTTTGTTATGTCTCTGCTATGCGTTAAACCACTCAGGAGTTTACCAGTGCAGTGGGAACACCTGCTAGCAAAACAGTTTAACTGCAAGCTTTTCTATTGCTCGGTTCAACCAA
Organism: Rhagologus leucostigma; assembly: GCA_013397725.1. Classification (NCBI taxonomy): domain Eukaryota; kingdom Metazoa; phylum Chordata; class Aves; order Passeriformes; genus Rhagologus; species Rhagologus leucostigma. The sequence goes on from VZTD01000539.1 coordinate 900,093, forward strand.
CAAGCTGCTTTTAAATGGCTTTCAGACAGCAGTGTAACACTAGTGGGTTTTTTTCAGTTTGTTCTCCTGGGACATATAGTGGAGAGCTATTCATCAGTTATTAGGATTTCACCCTGTTGCTGCCTGCTGTGAAAGCCAGGGGAACTTAGAGCAATGTATCTTATGGTTTCTCTTCTGAAAAAAAAATTCAATGCAATTACCAGAGACATGCATCCTCAGAGAAGTAAATAATGAACCTGCCATGACATAAATCTCAATTTCAACTCCCAGATTTTTCAGTTTTCAGTGTTAATATCTTGGGGGTTTTTTTACAGTGTACATCAGGATATTGCAGTTAGCCAATGTTTTTTAAAACACACGTAGCTACACACAATGAAATCCTTAATATTTGCTTCTTTTTAAAAATCTTTTTGTTGAGCATGAAACTTCTCTTAAACTATTCTGTACTTGTTTACAATATTGAATACACATGCAGAAGACACAAAAGTTGAAGCCAGTAATAAATCATGTATTTACAATGAAATTCTGAAATATAAACTGTATTATTGAACTCTAATAATAACTTAGATAATTTAGACATGTATAAGTGTGATTCACGCTTCAAGACTGCTCACCTCACACAGAGTGATGAACTGTCACTATTTCATTCATTCTAAATGTGGTATCTATAAGGGTTTCGAGAGTAGACATCACCATAAATCAATGTTATTGGACTATATTTTCAAACAAAACATTTTACAGACATAGACATCCCACATTCCGTACTGATCATGAAACACTTGCATGAAGGTCAGCTAAAGTCAGCAACAACTTACAGATTCATTTTCTGGAGGAATAAAATGTGCCCATGTATTTTTTTTTTAGTGCTTTAAAAGTATCTTAAATCTATGGAAGATTTCTGTGTAGAATTTCTCATAAGAGAAGACCTGTAAAAGAAATAGTATTAAGGAAACATGTAAGCACTTAGGTTGTCTTTTCTGATGAAGCTCAGAAGGGACTCAGACGCTGTGCTGGATTATATCACTGCTTTGTAAAGCATGCAGAAATAGAAGTATAATTTTCTTAACTGTGAACTTTGGTTCATTTAAAAAAAATGTATGAAATATGTTGCTTAGAAACCTAATGAAAATCCAGTTACCTTAGATATGTGGCACCCTACCCATCAGTAAAGAATTGGAACTGCTGGTCTGCGTGCCCTAACATAGAAATTTGCTTGACCAAAATCCAACTGTTTTTATGTTTTTATGATTTTGACACTGTGGGCTTGTGTTTCTCATTACAATACTCTGAAGATGGTTTTGAAGTTGCTAAAATAAAGACAATAAGTTCTTTATATTAAAAATCCTTTTTAATGTACTCAGATACACCTACAAAAATCCAAGAGCAATAATTGTGCATGTTTCTACAGCTTGAACTTAAAGACCTACTCTTATGGGGAGTAAATGTATTGATCCTGTCACTTCAGGCTGCAGAAGATTATACAATGAACAGAGTTTGTAGGACTTTGGGCTTGTATGGCAGAAGAAAGGAAAACCAAGCTCATATCTTTAAAAAGGGCAAGGACTCACTTGTGTAAAAACTTCATGTTTTACAGAGCCATTAACATAGGAAATTTTAAAAATATGCTGACCACATTTTTTTTGAGTCGTACTTCAAAAGGCAGTTCATGAATGATCCTTTTTTATTCGTATCCATTGAAAGCCTTTTAGAGGAACAAACTAGGATAGTATTAAGTGGCATTGTTAAGGACCAGACCTTGGCAAATCAGTAAATATGCTGTTTTAACAATTTTTACTATGTATTTAATGCATTTTTTGATCTATACTCACAGTCTGGAAACATTGCAGAACGCAGAGTCTGTTTTGCTTCTGCTAAAGAGCTTTGATCCGTCTTTACAGAGTTGACTGCAGATATTTATGCCAGAACAGCTCTTAGGAGCAACTTTGGGTTATAAAAGCTGTTTCATTGGGAGAATCCTCAGCTGTCTGCTTAATTTGGCCTTCCCAGAGCAGAGGTCAAGATCTGTCCTTCATAGTTAGGCAAAAGAGAAAGGTCTACTTGCGTGTAACAATTAATAGTAAAACTTCTTGGAAAACTCTCAGGCCAAACAGCCACCTCTGAGCCACAAACCATGAAAAACCTAATAATATCTTTTCTAGCCTTGCATTTTTAACTAAAAATTATTTGCCAGGTTATCTTTTGACATAAAAAAAATTACTGCATAATAATAATAATAAAAAATAATTAATGTAAGATGAAAAAACTCTCCTATATAATGAAGTGCATAAACTGTAATTTAATGAAAGTTCTCACTAAAATAATACCTTATTTTGCAAAGAATATTGCAGTACACTGGAGGTACAGAAATTTATCATATACTGGAATTTATATGTTACATAGTGATGAAATCCATCTGTTAGGTGCTCACTTATACCACATAAAGTAATGAAAGCAGCCATCATCAATCATACATTACTCTAATCCTAGCTCCATATTCCACTACTCCTGGGTCATTGAAGAAAGGCAATGGTAATGATCAGACCTGTAATTATGGAGCAAAGTAAGTATACTGCATTCCAGTGAGGATAATGATGTTTACTTTTCATCTCAAGATAAATTTGGTGCAATCAAAATGCTAATAATGGAGTGCCAGCTACAGAATTTCTACTGTGGACAACATTGCTACACCCAGGTATTGCAATTATTCTAAAAAATACCAGTCAACATAATTTTTTGAAGTGCTGCTTTTAAGGGAAGTTGGAGACAAGCATCTAAGAACATGTTATTCCTGACACTTATGCTATTCCTGACACGCTGCCTAGAGAAACTCTACCATAAAAAAGGAGCTACACAAAGATAAGAAAAATAGATTTTCTGTGAATTTAACTTATCATTTTGCATGTTTAAGCAAATGTGTTATATCACTGAACATAGCTTAGCAATTTATAACTATTAGATGTATTTTGGTGGGACAAATTCAAGTAAAAGGATGCAATTTTAGGACAACTTCAAGCAAAAACAAACAAAAAAAATCCCTCTGATGAATCAACGCTTTAAACCCAACTACTGAAGAAAAAAAAATTCTGGACTAAGTTTTAAAACAAATTTTTCAGGATGCATTGGAGTGGAGGGGAGAAAATCCATTATTCATTTTAGATTAAATTTACTTTTTCTGAATATATGTGTTTAAGTTTTAATGCCTTTTAATGTTTTCTTTTTGAATTTGGGCTAGTTCCTAGCAAATGTATTGCTTTTAATGAAAAGCAGTGAGGTTTTAGGTCTTTTTTAAAAGTTCTGTTTGAACTTTACATTTTAGGGGGGGCAAAAAGGAGTAGAATGAAAAACAGTGCCCCTCCTGAAAGCCATTTTTTTAATCAGCAAAAGAATTCACCCAGCAGTTGTCCTCAGTGTGAGACACTTACATCATGCCTTAGTTAGTGCTCTGAAATCAACTGGTTCTCATGAAGCGTGATCTGTGCAGAACAGTGATAATGAACATATCCTGGAAATAGCGTGCAGTGATAATTGCATCATTCTCAGCTCATAGCAGCATTCTGGACATTGGGGCCAGCAGTGTGATCAGAAAATAGGCTTGAAAGGAAAGTATAGGCAGGCCAGGAAGAAGAAAAATGGAAGTTAAGGAGTAAACATTAAGCAGGAAACCAACGGGTCTTGTCCAACAGAAACTGCAGGGCCAAAGTATTGAATAGCTTTTCACATGTGTACAAGTTGTGCAGACCAGAAGAGGTGACCCAGACCAGAACTGAGGATTTTGTGGCCAAAATGAGCAACACACATTCAGGACTTTTAAACAACCAAGGGTTGTTTTGACTTTCTGCACTACCTAGGCTGGCTTCCTGTAAGAACCTGCATCTCATCCATGTTCTCTGAAACTCTTCTTCCACCAACAAAAATAAAAGTTAAAAAAATAATTAAAACAAATAAGACACAATTTTCAAGGGAAGGCAGATAGGGGAAAGAATTAAAAACTCTTGGCACAGAAAAAGACTCTACAGAAGTCTGTGGACAATTATTTAAAGCCCTTATAGCTGTGATTTGGCTGAGAGCAGTACACAAGTATATGTTTTTATGTCTTCTAAAGAAACTCAGATTGAGATCTCAGTGATGTGTGACAGGATGCACGCCAAGCAGAGAATTTCACTGAAGTCATGTCAGATGTGCAGGATGTCTGCAGGGCATTCCTCAAGACCAGACCCATGGTCCGTACAGTTAGAGCCACCAGGTAGATCTCTGCCCCACCAGGCACTCCTGGAGAGACTGCTGGAGACTGAGCAAATGTGGCAGGATGTGGGAAAAAGTGCAAAATAGGCTGGACTCTGCTGTAGGGTTTTCTGACAGACCCCACAGGTCTGGAAATAGGCTGGAAGACATCTGAAAAAAGGTGGCTTGGTGCGATTCCCCTACTTCCTCTCTGATTCAAGTGGGAAACAGCCCTTAAGCTGATTATTTGTGCTTTAAGCCGTTATCTAGGCCAGGAGCCAAAAATGCAGAAGGCCTGGACATAAGTTACCAGAAAGTGTTGTAACCTTGAGAGAGGTTCAGCCCAAGTTCAGTTCTAAAAATACGGGAATGATCAGTGGGGGGTTATTATTCTATACTAGCAGCCTTTCCCATCATATGGACAGAGTCTTCCCTGTTGCATTAGCTTTACATGCATGTAACTCCACTCATTGGAAGGTAATTACTCATGCTTAATATGAGGGTAAATGTGAACACATTCAGGCTTTTAGCCTCAGCATTATGCGGATTTGTTGGCAGAATGCCCAAACGCCACAGACCTTTTCCAGCCCAAGCTGTCAGTAACTTTGCCCAACACAGGATCATGTGCTGTGGCTGTATCAAGGCTGACAATGTTGTGAAAAGTTTCATCTCACCTTTTCTGAAGTTTGCAGCTTTATTACAAACTCCTGTAGTGATACACCCTGCAAAATTCAGCCTTTTCTCAGAGCTGTTCTGTCAGCCATTCTGGGGAATGTCTGGTTTTATTTTGTTGATTCAGAGTGGAAAAGCAGGAGGTAGATTAAAAAGCTAAACTAAAATGCTGCTTTAAATCTTCAGGTTGTAGGGATTTTTTTGCTCTTATAATTTCTACATGTTGGACTTGTTATTGCAAAGGTATCATTCATTTACACTACCAAATCTCTATTATCCTTTGAAGGGGACAATACTCATTAGATTGAGGATATCCTCACTGAAGGTGCGTAATTCTAAAACAAAGATGCATACTTCAAGCTTTATTTTGTGTTTGGAAGACATACACTTCAATTTGCACTCACATATGTGTTTTTTGTGATATTGAAGTAAAAATTTCAAAGTATATGGAAACTCTGAAACATGTTGAGATTAAACAGCTATGGCGATAGTGTATTATGCTGAAGAAAGGATCTGAAAGCTGTACTTGCTTTGTCAGTCAATTCCAGGTAATTAATTTCTACGTCTAAACAAGATGCACAGATGTGCTGACATAATGTTCACTGTTTCCAAACCTGTGCAGATATTACTCTTATTATTTGTACATGCTTAGTGTTTTCTCCCAGGAAAGGTTAAGACCTCCATGCTGCTTTGGTATAAATTCGAGGCAATGATGGTCAAATCATGGTGGTTGCATTGCGAAGAACTGTTGTGAAAGTGGTAAGGTTTCAGAGCTCACAATTTGCACCCTCATCTTTCTTTATAGCATTTTGCAAAACTGAACTGGTTTCGAAACTGTTAGGTGCATTTGTTTTGGTTTCAAAACTGTTTGGTGCATTCTTGATGTGTATTTATACTAGAAACCACTTGCATACTTTTATAAAATTGTGAAAGTTTTCTGTTAAAATTGGCTTTTTTTTTCTGGTCTAAACTCTGTGCAGACACCAACAATTTAGGTTTGGTGAAATTGTATCTGATCATGCCAGCCTAATGAACCGACTAGGCATCAGCTTTGACAGCTGCCTGGCATTGTACAAGGTGGAAATAAAAGACTCAGGGCAAAACTGTGACCCCAGACAAGTCAATGGCAAAACTCTTCTTGCCTTTAATGGGTCCAGGATTTCATCTATCGCTCTCTGCCTCATCTTTCATTCCCAGAGACAAACAGCACACAGAGTATAGTAGGGACTAGAGAGACTAGACTTTCTCCAGTATATAATGAGGCATAAACTGAGTGAAGTCAGAACTTTTGGATCTCAGCAAAGTGTCTGTTTTCAAAGAGGGGGAGTGAAGAAAATATAAACACATAACTGGCTGGAAGGAAATGGCACTCCTGTACATACCAGGGAAAAGTGAGAGATTGCTTAGATTTTCTTTTTATTTGGTTTTCCTCCAGCTTCCTGAAGTCACTTGACAGCCTGATAGAATTGACTCACCATCACTCATAGGCAAAACACAAAATAATATCATGACTGAAAAACACTGCCTTCAATGAAACTCCCATATGCAGAATTCACATGGTGACATAACTTAAAGGAATTTAAAACAGCTTCTGTCAGGTGCTCTCCTCTCTCCCTGGTGATGATTACTTAATTACAGGGTAACTTCTTTTAATCACAGGGACTTCAGAGGGCAAAGGTGGGTTAGTAACTTGCTTTGTTTTATGGGACATATATAGCACAGTGTTACAAACTATTTCTTCCTGGCCCGTTGCTCTGTTGAGGGCTTTGGTGCTAAACAGCAATGTGAGCTACAGATCTGCTTTCACCTCCAGTTCTCTGAAGCTCCTCCTGAACCAGCACCAGGTCCTAGGATAGTGCAATCTGACTGCTAATGAGCTCAAGATATTTCAGGGCTTTCTTAATCTGTAGTTGTCTTTGTCCTCCTAACTTCACATTGCTCCTCCAGCCATTTCTTGTTGTTTGTGTGGGGTGGTTTGCTGGGCAACAGCACAGAAGGCAGGAGGAAAGGGTACGTGTTGGGTCCAGGAGCTGTGGATGTGTGGATGCCTCTTGCCCCAGGCTGGTCTCTGCCTGCAGCTCCCTGTGGCCACATGGCAGGATGGCAGAGTGTGGTGGGGCAACACGAGAGGACACACCCTAGAGGGAGATTGAATGTGCATCTCCTGCTAATAATGCCTTTGCTCATTACTGGTTTTTATATAAAGACTGAAGGCCTTTACTCATATTTCTCTGAGTTAAAGCTCCCTGACTGACAAAGGACTGAGTCCAGGCTTCAGGATCTGGCTTTATAGTAACAGCCTGATGAGTATTCAGCTATGTTTACACATCAGATTTTTAAATCAATTTGAATGAAAGAAAATAAATGGAGTAGTATCCTTTGTCTTCTGGTCCCCACTGGGAGAGGACCTTTCATGGCAGAGTTTCCTCACTCGTGTGGGGTGGGAAAGGATGAAAGGACGTGGGGTGGCCTGAAGAGGCAAGACCCACAGTACCCCTGCCTCCAGCTTTCTCCTAAAGGGGCATCTCAGGGAAAACATCTCCTGGTGTGCATGCAGTGGCTGGGCTCAGCCAAATCCTGCAGAGATGGGGTGCAAAGAGGCAGCTGGTCAAATATTTGCGGTTTTCCTTCTGCCTGGACACCCTGCCACCCCTCAGCCTCACACAAACACACACATGCACACACACAGCTCTCCACAGAAATCTGCCAGCTTTTGTCTCTCCATTAAAGCCCATCCCAGCCCCATTCAATTAAACAAGTATGTGAACAAGTACAGTGAATAGACTTATAGTTGTGCTAAAAAGCTTTTGGCTATTGAACCATGTTAGCTGTCATCTCAAGTGAATCACTGAAAAAATTCTGGAAAAATGCAGGTATAAGTAGTGGTACTCTGAGCTGGAAGGCTAAATCTTCCTTCATTCCCCTGATGGAGGAAGAAATAAGAAATTACATGAGAACCTAGGCAAATCTCCCAGAAGATGAAATATGGAATTTCTTGGCACAGTTTTCTCTGCTACTTTTTAGGAAACTCCCCATCAGCTCTAGGAAAATAGGAGTTCAACCCCTGAGTAAAACAGAAAATGCAGGGTGAGTCTTTGCTCACGCAAGTCTAAGTAACATTGATTTCAATTCAGTTATCTTCAGTCTAGAGCAGAATATCCAGTGTCAGAAGCCAGCCCTGAACAACGAGGCTGTGAAATGGGAGGGCCATGCCTTTAGCTGTTATTAATCTGAAATTGGTTGGTCTCTGCCAACTCTAAATCAGTGGTGGGATGGATACAGATTGTTTCACTGTTGGCATAGAAACGGTTCATTCTGAATGAGAGTTTTCTTTTTCTTTTGTCTGGCCCAGGAACTAAACAAGGAATGTTTTAAAAACTAAACTTGAGAGTTAGTTAAAACAAGAATAAGGAGGACAGTTTCTGTCAGTGCCTTTCTAAGACAGCAGTGTGACTTCTGAGGCACCTATGTTTGCAGACTTTTAAAATATTGGAACATACAATCTTAGCAGAAAGCACAAAAGACTTTTTTAACTCCATGTCATATCTCATCACATTATGGAGGCCTGTGCTGCATAATGTAATGAGATGCACATTTTAACACACAGACCTTTTCTTGTGATATCAAACAGGAGAGAGACTTAGGGAGCAAATTAGGTCATTCACTGCTGAACTAACTGGTCAGCAAACTGATGTAATGACTATTTTCAAGTTTGCTCTTAAATTTGCCACTTTCCTGCCTCCCATTAAATCAGGCAGAAAATAGAGCTGTGTCAAAAATTAGGTACTTCCAAAGAAATTGTTCCCCTTTTTGTTCAATTTTCTTTGGCATTCATCATAGGGAAAGGAAAAAAAAAAAGTCCTTTTACCTAGGATATTTTCACCACTCTGAGTGTAAGTGAAAAGCAGCTTTTGTCAGCAAAGTGCTTTTTGCTGCCTGATGGGTAATGTAATGTGTGAGTCAGTGTGGAAGAGGAGTTGAAGGTCAAAGCTGTAAGAGTACTTGCAGTGTCACTTGGTGTCCTGATCTGAATGTTATGCATGTCATTTCTGTAGCTCACTGTCAAAGAAGGGAAATCATACCATGACTGGAAGTTTGCAGGAGTATTGAAGAATAAGTCAAGAAAAATAACTCTTTCAAAATGTGCCAAAAATAGTGAAAAGATTAGTTACTTGATTCTGTTTCTCACAGGATGTGTAGAAATTTGCACATTTCCTTCTCTGAACACCAGCACCCATCTTCACCATTCGTGAAAACTTGCAACAAAATTTAAAGGGAGAAATACTGATGAGTTTTGCCCTTGACTTGGTGAGGCTGGGATTTATCCAGAGAAAGCTCAGAGAGAAAAAGAAAGCTTGCAAGAGAGTAACAGAAATTTTAAAGCACTTGAAAAATCCTTGTGAGTTCCTTTAACAGACATAGTAATTATGAAGGCATTTTCAGACAAGATTCTCCCTTGGAAAATATTGCTGAAAATACCCTGTTTGTTTTTCAGCAACATTAACCTTTTAAAAACCTTTTAAAAATCTCACTTATGCTCTAAAATGAAGTGTGCCTCTGCACACTGACTTTCTTGTTTTCAGCAGGAAGGCTCTGCATTTTTTTTAACATCAAAAAGGTAGAATGAAAGGTTCCTTTAAAGGACCTTAGCTTATTTACTCTGCACAAATGGACATTAGTAATTTTGCCCAGTCTTTTCACTGTCTGGTTTTGTAGATTGGCTTAAAAATATTGTTTTTGACATTTAAAGCCTTTAATTGACTAGATCTCAACAAAGTCCCTTACTGAGCTTCTGGCACTCTGCATACCACTTCCTTCTTTTGGGTCAAAAGGGGCAAAGCTCTTGTATTTGAAGGTCTCCAGAAGTAGAAAGGGCAGTGTTAACATTTCTGCATGCTCAGCTAAAGATCACAGAACAGTCACCTAGCTGACTTTTCCCAGGACTGTGTACTTCTGTTCAAGGAGGAATTGAAATCCGTTTTATTTCTGGGGGCTGTGACAGGACGTTGTTTAATCTGGTATCTCAAAATCTTTCTGGAATTTGTGATAAATTGCAATAATGATTTTTTTCTTTTTTTTACTTTTCAGAATGTGAAAACTTGTAATCAAAGGAAAACAGCATACATTTACCTCAGCTGCTAGTGTGGTTTCAGTTGATTGATTCCACAGTTCCTAAATGCTTTTCCTCAGAAATGGATCCAGCATCACTTTTTCAGGCTTCCTGTCTTGTAGAGTTTTCCTCATCTGGGATCTGCTCTTGTAACTGTCTCAGTATGTGACTAACTCAACTGGATTTCTTGTGTAGAAGCTCTTCATGCTTCTGAACCCAAATAGGCAGAACCCACAAAGATTAATGGGGTCCTTTTTAGAGGGTGTTGATGTAAACTATATATTTTAGAGATTTTTTTTCAAGAACCTTATTTAGCAGAAATTTGGAGAAATTGTTAAAATCATCAATGTTTTGATTCTGCCTGGATGTTTCAGTTTATTTTGTCATTAGCAGTTTACAATTTTGTGTTGTAATGAAGAGTAAGACCAATACTAGTAAAGAATCTTTTTAGGTTGCAATGATACCAAGCAGTCTAGCAACTGAGATCAGGATTATAAACACAAGATGTCTTCCCTCATAGTTTAAAACATCTCTCACAACTCACTGATGCCAAAGAAGAAACATAATTTAAGAACCATAGGAAACAGTGAAGTTAGGTTTATGTGCATCCAATGAAACTGTTTCATAAACTGAAGTTAAACCAGACTCTGCTTCAATAGATTGCTTAAGCACCTTTTGTAGATACCCATTTGAGAGGCATCATTTTTATCAGTGTGTTTCCTGGCATTGTATCATTGCGTTATTTTGTTTTAATGTTACTGAGTTGCTACTTAACAGTGATTACACATGGTTCAATAGCCAAAAGCTTAAGAATGCATGAATCCTTTCAAAATCACTCTAGATATAATAATTAAACGAATCACTAGTTCATGCATCTTGGTCATAGGGTAAAGAAGAGTCTCCTAATTTTGTGCAGTCTTGCCACAGGGAGCCTGTCTGAAATCCATACACACAAGCATAAACTGTGCAATATAAGTTAAGAAAACTCTTATTTCTATTAATGGGCTGAATGATTCATGATGGCTCCATCTATGTCAGACATACCTGAGCATCATAGTGGATCTGTAGAACAAAACAGATGGTGTGGATGTCTATATTTGGGGAGGGGAGATATTTCATAGTAATTCTTGGCAGTTCCAGTGAACTACATGCCTATTAGCAACCAGAGTGCATTGGGTTTGCTCCTGGAACTTTGCTTCTGGTTTATTTTCTGTTTGAAAGGCATCCAGCTCATAAGCTCCAAGACCACTTAGTGATATGACTCAAATCTCAGCAAATGGAAACAAAGTAGGCATTTATATGAAAAACTGCACTCCTGATATGAATCAGAATTTTAATGTAAATTCATCCATTTACCATATTTTAGAGATTGTGCATTTAATGAGGAATAAGCACAAAACTAGTAAAATAGTATTAAAGTCATATGTCACGCTCAGTACATGTTAATATCTCTAGACTGTTGCTTCCTTGGTCCCTAATTTTTTTTAAAAAATAAGCTGATTACAGATGATATCAAGTGGTTGTCTTTCGGTTTATTGCGTTCTTGGAGGAACGAAAGCACTTGACTGCAGGTATGTGCAAAGAATACAAGAGCAGATGAATTATTTATCAAGAAATTTATCAGGGTACCTCAGTTTCATAGGCTTGAACTGTGTAAAATATTCTTAAGGACATATAGTACAGTACAGATGCAGCAGTGCTGCAGGAAAGCAGGTGAAGCTGTCTCCATCATTATTGACTATGAATCACATTATCTCCCATCCAAGCTTGTCATCTGAGACTTATTGGTCCCTCTTCCCCTGTACAGGTTGGATGTGCAAAACATTTTATGACAGAGTAGTAAGAGCCACATTTACTAAAGCTTGTAGAAAGCTTGGCACAGAGATGTGTGAGCATGAAGCTGAAGACACAGCTCTCTCTCTCCCAGATAACTTGTGTCTGCCGAGGAATGGCAGCACTGGCAGGGGCCGTGTCCAGCAGAACACAGACTGGAGGGACCCTGATGTTTGGCACTCACAGACAGCACAGTGAGTGCAGATGATGGATGTGAGACATACCCTGCATTGGATGCAGCCCAGCCACCAGCTGACAGTAATTGTGGAAAGCCTCTGGCCTAAAAAGCTAACAGCATGATTGGAATTGTGGCATCCTCAGCTCAACACAGGCAACAGCCAAAACAGCTGACTGAAAATGATCATTGATGTGCTACACTCTGACCTCAGGAGCAGTGCAGCCAAAGAAAGCCAACCCAGGGATGCTTCAGTTCAGAGTCTGAGCAAAAATAGGCAGGATAAAGACAATGTGGAGATGCAGCTATTCTCATGTCACAGAAATATTACTTGGAAAATGTAAAGAAAGATGATATATATTTTCTTGTTTGGTGACGCTGAGCCTCTCTGCATTTGTGCTCTCCAATACTTGTCCCAGGCACCCAGAGAAAACAAAGATACTGCAAAAGCTTACTAAAACTCTTTCTGAAAAAGGGAACTAGCTACTTTGGTGGGAATCTTGTTTCAATCATGTGACCAACAATTTCTAAGGGTTGTTTAATCTTTATTAAACAGCAAAGTAAATATTTCTTGAAGACTTCATGTAATTCTTCAGTACATAGGGCTGGTCCTATCCAATGTACTGTAACACATAGAGAGCTCCTCTGCTTCAGAAACTATGTTCTGAATTTGCCTGGAATTCTGTACACAGATTTACTTTTACAAATAGGTGCTGCCTCTATTTTCCTAAAACAAGATTCCTTCTTACCTGAGTCAACTTGTAGATAACCCTGAAGGAGAAATCTTCAAACAGTGTACATTCACATAGTGCAGCATGCAACTTGCCCTGTTGTTTCTTCATTCTTCTTTGAACAGCTGTGACTCTGGTAACAATAATAAAAAGAATCCATTACTTTTCCATCCTAATAGTTCCTTCAGGTTTGATATATTACAATGAATTAATCATACAGGATTTTGCTAGTATATTTTATTATGTTGATTGAAAGGATTCACTTGAGATGACAGCTAACATGGTTCAATAGCCAAAAGCTTTTTAGCACAACTATAAGCCTATTCACCGTAGCTGACATTCTTGAACAACCTAAAGGAAGTGGCTAAAGTGAATAATATATCATTGGTGATGTGTTTCACTCTATAACTATGCAATATGGAAATTAAGCAAACACAGATTCAGAAAAAAATTCTTTAATTTGAGACTTAACCCCCCCAAACCTATCTGCCAGATTAAAAATTAGTATGTGGTAGTCAACTTCAAATGGACATACTTAATTGAAATGCTTCATGTGAAGTAACCCTCTCTTCTTCTTGGCTAGAGCAGTACTCTTCAGCTTGTGGTCTGTAGCTAGAATATTAAATTCAGCTTTATGTACCATACTTCATAAAAATGGAGAGCATTTTTATATTATAGACCATTTCAATTATAGCTTGTCAGAGGATTTTAAGAAGAAGTTTCGGATGTTTATAAAACATGACCTTGGAGAACATAGTTAACAAACTGGATTGGTCAACCTAAGGAGGAAAAGACTGAGTGTGACAAGATAACAGTCTCCAGATACATAGAAATCTGCTGTAAAGAGGCAGAGAACAAGCTGTTGCCCATATTTGTGACCATATTTGTGATGGATAGAAAAAGAAATAAGGAGTTTAAATTGCATGAAAGATGACTTAAGTTATATATTAGGAAGAATTTTTGAACAGTGAGGATAGTGAGGGAAATGTTAGATTTGATTGCCTGGGGAGGAATGCCCGTCACTGAAAGCCTTTAAGAAACTGTTAGACAAATATCTGCCAGGAGCGACATGGACAGAATTGATCTTGCTTTGACATAGAAACAGATCTGTGTTATGCTTTAAAAATTTCATGTGTTATTAGTCATTACAGCTGTATATAGCCTGCAATATGTTTGCAGCATTTTAGAATATACATTTCAATATGTTAAAAACATGTTGAGTTCAAAATCTCATTCCTAAATGATTATGCAGCAGAATTAAGGCCAGCTGTTTAACCCTTATTTATGTCCCCAGTATGTTTGTACTATGATACAGTGTTTAATTACCCTGTCACACATTGGTTTATTTCCACAGGCCTCTCTTTCATTAGTCTATTGGATAAATGCTTAGGGAAAGCACATTATTTTTCCATATTGTCTACTGTTCAGTGGATATTTTCATATTTTATTACTGCACCCTGTCCAGACTTGCTCTGAAAACAATACTGCTGTATTTTCAGGAAGATTTATATGGCTATCTTTAGTGCAGTATTTAATACTTACTCTCCCAGCATTGCTCTGACAACTGTACAGTCAGTTGGGTGCTCAGTCTGACACTGATTTTTCAGTGTAATCACTGTTAAGTAGCAACTCAGATGCTGAGAATAGAATTAAAATACAAATTGTTTAAGGTTCAGAAACTTTAATCCACCAGCTCCTAATCTCTCAGTGGTGACACAACTGATTGCTCTTGGTAAGAACTACTGTGTGTGTACTCTTCCTAATGGTGAGCTACTGAAATCAGGTTATTAATAGCAGACAAACTCCAGTATGAAATACAATTTTGACTATAAGAAGGGTTCCTCAGCAAAGTTAAAACTTTTGGATTTACAAAATTTGCACAAAATTAATGATTTCTAACAATACAAGACACACATTTTTTATGTGTATCATCATTACCGAGAGATGATGTGAGAGCTGAGAATAAGATACCTGTTTGGTTACTTAGGTTTCACCTGAACTCATTACAGCAGACAACGGGAATCCTAGACTACAATCCTGACTTAGCAAGAAAGTATATTCCAGTGGGTGTAGGCAAGAGACAACCTGCCAACCTTGTTCCAACTTCAGCATCACCTGCTGCTAAGATCTCTTATGACAATAGTGGATATTTTCAAATGTAACTGAAAAAATAGGAATCATAATAAATGGGGCTGAACTCCACTAGTGGCAGGAAGGAAAAAGAAGGCGTGGCTGGATATATACACTGACCTTTCACCTATCGTGCCTTCTGGTCCTCTGCTATGGTCCTAAAGCCGCCTAGTAAATCTATAAGACATAAATATTTGAAGTTTAGTTGTTTTAAGAAACATGGACACTTTATCTGCAGGCAGCACTGTAAGTCTCACTTGTGTTGTACAGTTTTTACAAAGCTAAGTATATGCTTCATTTTTACACAAGAGAACTGCTATTGACTTGAAATGGTCAGTCATTTATCCTGAAATACTTACCATATTACTTCTGTAGAGGTAGATAGAAGAAAAGGACTTCAGTTAGCTTCAGTGGGTTCAGCTCTTGTGTATCTGAAGTTATAATCCTGAAAAACGTTATCCATATAGTCTACATGTAAAAAATTCAGCTGAGTTGTTCAAAAGTGGTTGCCTGCATGCTCGTTGCTTTTTCAGAGCACATCCTTGTATGATTTTCCTTGCCTAGAATTGAAGTGTTTTATTTATATAAGGTATTCCGTGCATTTACATTACCCTTTTTTTTAACATGTATTAGTGAATTTTATGTGTTCTGGATCTGCACATGCAATCCTGATCTGTATATTTAATAATCCTTCATGAAACAAATGTTTAAACTTTTAGCCTAATAGATACACTTGATTTATTAAATGATGTATGTGTTGACTGCAATATGGAAAAAAATGTGTGCAGTCAAACGCTGTGGGTTTGCAATACTAAAATTGCAACCAATTTCCTTGTATGTAATTTAAAGAAAATGTAGCAAATAAAAATGAATAATAGGCCAATTTCAGGGTGTTTTATAGCTGTAAACATATGACATACAGGTAATCTGATGTGTCATTAATTCAGTATTTATGAATGTGAAAATCATACTTTTGACTTTATGTGTATATATAGGGTATATTTTTGTTTGCTCTGAGTCATATTTGTAGTACTTTTTCATGTCTAGACAGTAGGAGGTCTTCTACTTTTTCTGAGCCAGGAAAGAATAATTAGTTTGAAAATATGTTCCTCAAAGAGACCTCGATTTAGGATTAAATCTTCTTACTTGATGCAATCTTTTCTTCCTCAGAGTTTGGCTGTCCTCTCAGCCCGTGGAGGAAATATTAATACAGGAGCTGAGGCAGTTTTCCAGCATTCTCAGCAGATAAACATGACCTACCACTAGTTATGAAGTGTTCAAGAGGTCAAGGAATCTGTACCTTGAGACACAGATGGATGGTTTTCTTTGTCTCTTTCTACCATTTGATATGTTATATATTTCTTCCTTTTCATATAGCACATACTGTAGGCATTCCAAAGTAGTATGGTACAGCTTAGCAGGAGAACGACTTTCATAAGTATTAGCAGAGTAATGAGCTGACTTTTCTGCTGTTTATTCACAACCTCATTTTATAGGTTTGTTTTGTTTTCTGTTTGAGCAGCTGTGAAGAAGAGAATCATTCCGATGGAAATATTTTTGAGCTCTCAGATGCTAGCAAGTAACTAATCATTTGTCATACCAAGTGGATAAGATCTGTAACCTGTTAGCTGCTGTAGGAATTTAGTGGTACCGTTTGTGGTTAAAATGTTTCTTTAGTTGAAAACAGAGATCACAAAAGAAAATTCTTAGCAAGAAAGACATAATAACATTATTTTGGAAGTGATTTCTTTCATGCTGGAGAACCACTTTATTCATTCAAGTATATATTCATTAGGAATGCCATAGGTTAGAGAAAGAATAGGAGAAAATAAAGAATGATAAAATGATCAATACGAGCATTTGGACACCAAACCTTTAAATGGAAAGTGAAATGAAGGTGCCAGGCTACAAGCTCCTAAGGGAAGGATGCAAGCGATTTGAAACCAGTGAATAATACAGCATAAATGTAAGACAGAAATGCGGGTCATGGGAATCATTAGGAAAAAATCTAAAAAGAGAGTTCTGTTGATTTCTTGTATTTATTATTCTACTCATGCCCTGTTATCTCATAAAATTGATGAAATATCTTTCTATTCTTAGAATGCAAGTGAAGTGTGATGGAGATAGAAAACTGGAAACACGTGATAGGCATCAGCCATCATAAAACAAGCAGTCTTATTTTCATCAAAAAGTAACAAATCACAACTCCCAATACACATCGTATGTACCTCATCCTCCCACTATTTTCTTATTTTTAGATATAGTCAGTGATAAAAAGATGTCCATATGTAATGCTAGACTTCATAAAACATCTTTAATATTTGAGTTGGAGTGTTCTTCGGTTGCAAGAACTGAATTGAAGTAAAATCCTTACAAATATTTTGTATTAGATTCTGAAAACTATCTTGCACTCTTCTAAGTCTGGTCCCACAGAAATGAATAAAAAAAATTTACAGTTTCTCCAAAAATTTAGTTAAACTGCCATGTCAAAATCCCACTTTTTATTAATAAGAAAAATAGGATGAAATTTATGCTCTGTAAACCTGTGCAGGTCAATATGTATTATGAATAATCAATGAGTAGTGATTTCACATTTTGAACAAAGATTTATGAATAATATCTGATACCACAATTAAAAATGGATGTAGCTATGTCAGCACTTAAGAAATATCATCTCTGATATCACAGTGATGGAGGAAGCTTTCATTCTAATATTACCAAGCCTTCCCAATTCCAATCTTGCTCAAGACTGTGTGTCTTGAGAGACCCTTTAGGCAAGGTGGGTAAGTCATTGCCACGTTGCAGATTCCAAGGCTGCAATTTTCTAGCTTGCCTTTTATTTTAGGGGCATATAGGTTCTGGTTTTGGCAGGGTTTTCTGTAGTGATTTCCATTTCCCTGTACTTAATACTTTTTCCTTTCTGGAGCTTAATGTCATGTTATTGCACAATCCCTCCCATATGGATCTGAATGTAATTGTGTTTTGGGCACTATTATTTAGTGGCTCAGTTATGGTTCTTGAAATAACTCTCTCTGTGTTACTTAGGGCCATAACCTCTCCCCTCATGGGCTCTAGAACGAGCTGTTCCAAGAAACAATTGCTTAAAATGTCAAGAAATTGCTTCCTAAACCTTGTCCCAATATGACATATGACCAGTTTATATGCTGACAGTTGAAGTCCCCCATTACTACTGTTTTATTAGATTTAGTTGCCTCTTTGTTCTTAGCATTGCATACACAGTGTGGCTTTCCTTATCTGAAAGTGAGTAGTTACAAGTATATGTGCTGTATTGTGCTGTGCTCACAGAGAGCAACACAAAATTATTCATAATTTAATTCTGTACATGTCTTTTTTCAAGGATGAAATGGAATACGAGCTGTGTCTAGCTTTTTTCACAGACATTCTGAATAAATGTGTACTTTAATTTGTATTGGTATACAAACCGAATTATAAAACATACTTGTGTGTCAATGACTAATTTTAAGTGATTTTAACGCATTAATTATAGTTTAAGCCTTTCATTTTCCTGGGGCTAATCTACTCTGTTGAGTCTTGCCAAACTAAGGATAGAGACTAAATCTGATATTACAGATTTATAAATGCCAATGTGAGTTCTTTCCAAAGAAAACACACTTCTGTTCTTTCAATTTTCTGCTTCTGCAACTTGAATAAAGAAGAACAGAGCTATTATGTCCATATTAGAGCTATTAAGATTGAAGTTTCACAGTGATAGGATTACAGTTCCCTTTCACCACGTTAAAATTACAGTTTAGGTCCCAGCTTAATTGTTTAGCTCATTGAAATGTCTTACTAGGTTAACTAGTCACAGTACAAGCCAATGGCAGATTTGGGAAGACTACCAAGTTGTTAAATTGCCTCATTGCAAAACTTCAGGCTCCGTAAGAGGCAAATTTCTACTGTAATCATCTGAGTGTTAGACTTGTGTTCCTTGGAGTGTCTCAACTGATTGGTTGTAACTAGAGCTGCTCATCAGACTAACCTTCAATCCTCACCTCAGGTATTCACACGACTGAACCTTTTTCTTTATTTCCAACTTCATATCTTAACACACCTTATCATCCAGTGCAGCTGCCTTCCGGTTTCCTTCAGCATGTCTCTGATTTGGTGCTCCCTTCTCAGTGGCTGAAACCTGAGCCAATTTTGTAGTTCTATGCTATACTTAAACCCTCTCTTTAATAACAGCAGTGTTGATTTCTCTGAATGAATAGTAGTCAGTTAACTCTGACATTATCAAAATACTTGTTAAACATGGGTCTTTAAACAAAACCCTCAAAACTTTTTAGTTTGTGCAAAAGTTCTGCCAAGAATGAGTACATAACTCCCCACAGGAAATATTCCCAGTCTCTACTGATGTTAACTGCTTGATTTAGAGTAGTTAATTCTCAGAAAAACAGTGGAATGTATCCATTGTATACAGTAGAACGTATCTTTGAATATAAGAGGAAAAATTAGTTTTCTTTTGTTTGAAGTAAAAATGTATATTATATGAATGATAAAATAGTAGCTATTAGTTTTTAGTAATAATTAAAAATTATTCAATTGTTTCTCTTAGTATAATGCAAAAATTTAAAGTTAGTCTTCCTTTTTTATTACTAGAACTCAGAAAATCCATATTTTTCAAGTATAAACCAAATGTTACATTAATAAGCACAGAAATTATCCAAGGAATCTAATGTCAATCTTTTCAGTACCTTATAATTCATCAAAAGGAATATCTGGCTTCTTGAAATATGAAAAGTTGCTTGTGGTTTTTTCTTATACTCATTTTCCGTATTCTGAGATTGCATACTTCATTTATTATACATTTATGACATCCTCTCTGTAACCAGTTGCGTTTCGTCTGGCTAGCTCCTGCACTAAAGGATGATTTAGCTTGTATTTTACTCAGCGGGCCATGAATCCTAATTGTCACATGCCATGCAATTGAGTTTCTATTCATAAAACAAGGTGTTTTCAATATATACCAATAATTAGCCTACATACTGTGATTTAAGAATCACATTTTAAAGTTCTTTACTTTAACTTCAAAAAAACATGTGCTCTACCCTGTGCGGGCGTAATTGCACTGATAGGAGCAAGCAACATACTTTCCCTGTCACGGGAACAGGGAAGAACCAGTTCTCTCTGTGCCTGTGCCTGAGTACTAAAACGCAGGGGTTATTTTCGAGGCAAGACACAGAGCTGAGATGTGGTGCTCGCCATAGGTGATGATCCCACAAAAGAATAAAGTGCCATGTATTTAACTTATGACTGATTCAATTGAGCTATTCTTTATTAGAGCTCAAATTAATGAGTCCCAGTAGCCCAGTGTTATTCAGCGTAAGAATAAAGGAAGTCAGGAACTCTCAAGGGTAGTGAACTAGGGCAAAACTCAGGTTTACAAGCAACTTTTCTGAAGACCTGCACCGTGGAAAGAATGGTCATACCGGATTTATTATGATGTATTCTTGCTATTTTAAGGCCACTGAGGTTAACCTGCTACTTTGAGGGATTACTTTTGTTCCAGAGAACATCTTAACTTCAGTAAACTGTAAATGCTGTACTATTTCTCTTGTTCTTTTTCTTCTTGTGTTCAGTGCTATTCAATAATCTCCTGGGGTTTAGAAAAAACTTCTCTTTAACACTTGTACTTGGAAATGAAGACTCTTGAGTGGTTTTGACCTAAAAGGAGCAGCAACCACCAGTCTCTGAAGGTTTTCTGGGAGGTTCAGGGCTATATGCAAAACAAACTATAAGAATCAGAGTTGAAACACTAAATTTAATTTTTCACTAAATTTACTATTTTCACTAAATTTAAAATTAGAATTATCCTAAACAGCTTAGATAGGACTGAGTTCATACATCTAGATGCAAGGGATCTGCTGGGAGGTGCTGATGTCTGTGAGCACCATGAACTGAACCTGCTGTGTCCTAAGAATAGGTACCAACATCTCTATTATCTCATAGTGCCTAACATAACTCATGTGCCTACAGTTTTATAACACTACCATGGCATTGGAACAACATTTTAGGAGGAGAACTTTGGGAAGGTTTTAAGAAAAATGAAAAAATTACTTTGTGAAATGCAGAAGCATTTTACATCACTGTTGAAATGCTAGGACATGGAGGAAAGTGGGATGCAAAGCCCAAGTACACCACCTTCTTTGTGCTCTCAGAAAATCTGCTTCTAGAGTAAGTCAGATTTTTCAATTGTATATCTAGGAACAGTTAACGGTTTATCCTGGTTGAACATCCGGTGTTAGATCACAGCGTGTAACCAAAATCTCTCTTCCTCCCTCTCTCACACACACAAACACACAGACACAACACTAAACCTTATATTCAGAAAAAGGGAGTTCTCAGGTAAATTCATGATTATTGTCCAGGATAAAACATGCAGAGTAGTCAAAACCAATAACAACTTTATCTAAAATGTATTGAAATAAAGAATATAAGTAAAATTGAATGTGTTTTAAATTTGAGCAATATTTGATGTCAACAAAAAAAGGAAACAGAAGTTCCTCATGGTTTTTTTCACAAATTTTCTGTATTTTGGCAAGATAAATTGCAGAAATTGGCCTGGAAGAATACCTCAGAAAAGTTCCATAAATGTTTGTTATAATAATAATGGTAATGATAATAAGTTCCTTTGTTTGTTTAATAAGTACTGACAATATGCTTCCAGGTAACTGGTGTTGCCTGCCTTTACTCCTTTTGTGTTTACTTTTTGCAAATGTTCTGTTGGATTATTATTGTCATGGGAATGTTTGTTGAAATGTTTATTTTAAAGAGGATATTAGAGGACATTCTCAAATTGTCAGTTTTGAACTCATTTATAAATATCACAGCCATTCCAGAAGTTTGATTTACCTGTGAATCCTGTTTATCTTCTCAAGAAAAGAAAAGAATGTTTATTCAGTCATAATTAGCACAAGCAAAAATGACATATTTTGTTAGCAATGAGCTGCTTGAACGTAATCTACCAAGTGAGATATTTTCTTAATACTCCTGTAGTGATTCTTATCAACTAATGGACGTGTGAGGTAGATACTGTAAGAATTTCACTACTTGTGTATTGTGGTTCCTATTGGCACCCTCTGTGGGGCATATAATTCTCTTGCAATCTTAACTAAAAAGAAGTTAATTTCATAAATTGCTCAGCATTTTGGTTTGTTTGGTTTTGGTTTTTTTTTTTTATTTTCCTTAAGCTGCTAATAAACAGAAATCCTTACTAAGCAAGATCTTCATGGGCATTTCCGAGTTACAGCCCTGGACAGGGAGATATAACCATGGGGAGCAACCTTATAGACTGCTCTGGAAAATACACAGAATAGTCCCTTTTTCACCCCAAAACCTGGGAGATGAAACAAACCAACCAACCGAAAACCTGAAGAGCTCAGCTTTTCATTTCTATATATTGTGATTATTTTTTATGATGTTCATTGAAACATGTTTATTAAAAAAAAAAAAAAGAAGCAAATCTTAAAAGACTAAATGAAATAACCTGCCCAAAAATATGAGCAAGAGCATTAATCAGAAAACAGATGGTCTCTTATACACAGAATTAAACATCTCTAAAAACATAACAATTCATTTATCTTGATGAATTCATCCTCTACCAGATATCTCAAATAGCAGCAGCAATTTAACTCCGGGTCTGGAAAATACATTTCCATGAGGATACATGACGTAGAAATCAGTTCTGGATTTCAGTTTTTCACATGTTGAACAGGGATATTATGGTAAGTTTTCCCTTCTCTTGGTCTCATCTTCAGTCAGAAAAACTTTCTCTCCTAGTCCTGAGTCCAAATTTCATTCCAGAGCACAATTTAAGCAACTGTAAAACTCTTTTAAGTATTACCTATTTGCATTATCTTCCACTGAGTCATTTGGAAATTAGACCTGGGTCCTGCACATGCCTTCTGTTACAAGAAATCTCTAAGAAATTGAATTATCAGACTTTCCACCTCATTTTCTATCACTGAAGAAGTTTAATAAGAAACTTTTTGTAATGGTCAGTGATAACAATGTAAAAAAATATTTTGAGCACAGTGAAAATTAATTGTTTACCATATGCATATACAGAAACTCCTGTGCTATCACTACTGAGAAATTATTAGTCAGGACAGCCTTTTCAAATATTTCTCAAAGACATAGATAATTCCTCTTGACCAGAAAATTTTGAAAAATGGCAGAGCAATATAGAAACTGACAATTTTAACATCTTCTTCTGAGGAATTCACTGTAGCACTGTAAACTATAAACATTTGTGCCATAAACCATCTCTGACTTGACTGCCATGGCATTTACCAGTGCTTTTAGATTAGAACACTTCTATAGACTTTCTGTAGGAATTTGTATTACCACTGAGCATACCTGAGTGATTAACAATGTTCTTGCAGCACTGAAAGGCTCCCTTAAATAGATACATATCAACCTATTGATTCATATTTATTTCTCTGAAATTAGAAGGAAATTATCATGGAAATATGACTAGAAAGCCTTGATGAAGAAGGAAAAATATTTCCTGAGATGTCACAGAACCAGTATTTGTTGCATACTGGATTTACAGCATTTATAGCATACTGGATCCAGTGTTAGTTTCTCAGGATCTCATGGTCAATGCATACAGTCATTTCCATAGGAAGAGCCCACAGCACAGTGTAAACAACACAGAAGAAAGATTCAAACAAGTTATCTTCCTAAGCATTTGCACCAGCTAATGAATTAAGTTGGTGAAAACTTTTTAAAGGTATGATAATTCAGGTTTCTCACAGGATAATCTGCTTCTGTTGTCAGAATCAGTGATGTTACTTCCCTGCCATCAGATTACTGATATGGCAAGACTCACTTTTCCCCAGGCACTTAGAAAATGGGAAGAACTGTGAGAGCTAGAGTGTAGGTGGGAACTCTGGGGATTTGTAATGCATTATTATAAACTGCTTTGCTATTTATGTAGATTTAAATAATAAAATATACCCATAAGCCTTCTTATCAGCCACATTAAATATGTTTTCAAAGAAAGGGCTAAGCCAACCTGCATTTTAAATTCCTCGCTACCTTTGCCTCCTATCATTGCTGTGAGATTTACACGTCCCCACACACTCTTGTAACAGTGTGTGCAGAGGGACCCAAAGCAGGCTATTTTGAGCCAAGGGAGACTGTCTGTTATAGGAGCTTGAGACATTACTCTGGACAGGGCAAGACTTGTCAGCTATCTCTGCTTTATTATGAGCAATTAATCTCTAGTGCCTTTTCTGACTATCACTGAGGCAGGGTGGGATGGGAGAAGAGGCAACACATCAGGCAGAGGGCCCCAGGTTATTAATGATTTTTGAATATGCTAACACCTGAAATTCTAGCCTAAGACCAGTGAGCAAGTCACGCAGACCCTTTTAAGATAATATACTGGGTATGTGAAAGGAACATATGGAGAAAGAAAAGACACTTTTGGTACATACTGACCAATTCTTTAACTGCCTTTGATAATGTATTGTATTTACCCAAGTGACCTAATGAAATGTGACTGCGAAATGAAGTGTTTTCTCTGAAACCCTATATTTACATGTCTTTCATACATGTGAGACACTGACCAGAGGGTGGATCTTCATTGCTAGCCCATGGCTAGGTCGAAGAGTTAAAAAAAAATAGTTTCTGATACAGTACACAATGTTTCTGTGAATAAATTCTATAATAAATTCCAGAAGCTTTCCACTGTCTTCTGCAGTTAGGTTGAAACATCATGTCAGAAAGGTGAAAAAGAACAAAAAAAAGGGACCTTAAAGACAATGACAAAATGCCTGGGGATCTGTATTGAGTCAGTTCAATAAAAAATGTCTTTATCTTATTTTTTTAAAAAATGTGGCTGGAATAACATAAATACTGAATAATTGTCTGTTTTCTTGCCAAAGCAAGTTATTTTCTACGAAATTTTGATTTATCCTCCTCTTAACCACTCTTTCCTTTCTGAGCTGTTCCTCACGTTTACCTGGGATGTGCCTTGGCAGTTTACTTCACAGCATCTCTCTTAAGCAGACAAGACATAAGAAAGAAACCTCTCTGTCTCTCATGTGCAAAATTTTGTTTTGGAAAGAAGCCTTAAGAAGTTTTTAAAAGGTCAATTAATCAATCAGGCAAAAGTAAAAATGTTATTTGACTCAGAAGCCTGGCCACACCACTCAGATAATGAATGATGAATGCTGAGCCTTTGACTGAATCCTTACAATCAACAGCCCATGACTAATCGATAGGCTGACATTTTCACACAGTTGCAGAAGGTGATCAAATTTCATAAATATCAGGTTGTTGTTGGAAAAAAAAACCTGCACAGAAGCAAAAA